>VDFB02321190.1:399352-414487 GCA_007258455.2 Sequoia sempervirens
CATCTAGCAACTTTTGTATTATGTTTTGACTATGTCATGTACAACTAGGTTCATTCTTCTCTAAGGTTGTCTCATGGGCTTATAGCCTTCATTAATATAAATTTTGTGCATGCATAGATGAGGATATATACCTTTCATGTCATGATAGTCTCATATGAATGTTATTGTGTGGGCTTGCAACATAGTTAATAATAAAAACTATTATGTAGTTGTCAATTGGTTATTGAAATGTAATGTTTTGCTCGATGTGACCTTTATGGTTAAGGCTAATTACTTGACAAAATAAATGTCAAGACCTGCTAAATTGAGATTGCAATTATAGGGTAGTATTGTATGAAAAAGATAAGAAGTAGACTTAAAGGCATTTGCAAGTATTATGCTATGTAAAGGACAATGTAAGCATGTGAGGCAATTATGTTGTTGCGGGTCCCTACCATAATATTTTTGTGTCCCTACCATAAGATTTTTGTGCAATGTTTGCAAGGACTTCATCTTCATCTTGGATTTCCAACATTGGGCTACATTCAATGGTCATGAGTGTTTGTAAAGAATATTGGTCATCCTCATCAGGGGCAAGCCATATAGTTTGATCCAATCTATATGTGGTTGTGCAGGTGGATAAAGGACCATTTTTTTTTATCACATTTCCATTGGAAATTATCATATTTCCAAACCTACAACCAATGAATGCATTTGCAGTAGCCAACCAAGGCCTCCCTAAGATTAAGGAATATCTTGTAAGGTTTGCTTTAGGTTGTAAGACCATAAAATTTGTAGGGTATTCTCATGAATCAAGTCTGATGACCAGATCTTTTATAATACCCTTTGGTTTAATAGTTGACCTATCTAGTAGTTGTAAAAAAATAGGCATAGTTCAGAGTTCCATTAGTTAAAGTTGTTTCATAGTTCTTTTTTCATAACATTTATGGTTGCTCCTAGGTCAATTAAGGTGTTTTTAATGAGAGTTCCATTAATTTGGACATCTACTACAAGGATCCTAAGGTCTACATAAATTAGGAACAACTATATTAGCTAACATGATATCAGCAAGCTATCCCAAGACATTAATAGTTTGGGGTTCCTTTCATTTTTTGCCTGGATTTTTAAGGCATAACTCTCATAGTTTTTGTGTATACTAGTACTTCCTTAATTACTTGAATCAGTGGTATTTTTATGCAAACATTTCTAAGTTGTCCCAATAGGTCAGATTCAGTTTCAAAATAGGGTTTTTGTGTAGTTAGTCTTTTAGAGAATGGTAGTTCTAAACTTGTGATGTTTTGTTGAGTCCTACTTTTTTTAAGTTCCTTTGGTTATTTATCTATAATTTCTATTGAGGGCTCCTCATCAGCAATCTCAAAAGGCCTAGCTAGCATCTTCCCTAAACGGAGGTGGACATCACTCACCTCAATCCTATAGGTTGGGTATTGGATGGTGTCATTAGTATAAGTCTATTGAATAGGCTTGTTGTTAGGGTTAGGTGCAGGTTGGGCTAGCAACTGAGGTGCTCTTGGCTATTATGGTGTGGCCATGGTTGAATTTGGCATTATATCATGTTGTTGTGGCTACAAATTTTGTTGTGGTTGCGGGTAGTTTATATTTTAGTTCTACCATTGTTGACTCCCACATCACTGCAATGGACATTGATTTTGCTGGGGTGGCCACTGGGAATTGTGATTTGGGGTTTGATAAAGTTGTGGTGGCCATATCCCCCATTTTTGAGTCCAATTGGGTGCTTGGGGGAATCAACCATGATATATTTTATGTATTATTCTAGGGCTAAGTGTTCCAATGTGAGAATTTTGAATTACCACCTAGAAATGGCATATTGTAAGATAATGGATCTGGAGGCACACCTTGTCTCTGTTGCCAAGGTTTGCACTGAGCAATGTAAAATAATTGACCTTCATCCTCCAAGGCTTGAAATTCAAATTTCCCTTACTTTTCTTCAAAAATGCTAGCCAACTTCTTGCATATTCAGTTCATCCTCTTCTGACAACAATGTGGACAGAATTCAGTTAGGGCTCCCTTTGTTTCTTCTTGCTTCTTTTTGATAAGCAAGGTGTCTAATTGGGTAGCTAGGTGGTTGATTATGTCCTTCATATTGGATAGGAGGTTATTGAGTTCCACCCTTGAGACCCTAGTGGATGTTTTATTGAAAGAAGAGGTTTTATCAACCTTGGTCTTTTTTATGGGTGATCTAGAGTAGTTTTGCATACCTTGCAAATCTCCTCAAAAGGTATTTGAGAGATATCTCATGCCCCTACGAGTTTTAGAGCATGTATACAATCTTCATGTACTCCCCATAAAAATACTAGTTTTAATGACTCGAGAGAGCCTATTCTGATGTGATTCTTCATATAAAATTGAAATCTTTCCACATAATCCTCAAGTGGTTCATCTTTTCTTTGTGACGTCCTAAATATGTCATACCTCTTCTTGTTTGTCCTTCTATAATAATCTTGATATTTCTATAAGAAATTTTCCTTCATTATTTCCCAATTGGGTATGGCATTTCTTCCCAACCCCGTAAACCATTGCAAAGCAACATCCTTTAATGTGGTTGAAAAGAGTTTGAGCTTGTGAGCATCCATATTATAATCATAACTCCGACACAACACAACAAATTCAAACAAGAATGTGTTTGGGTCTTTAGTAACCAATTCATAGAAAATGGGTAATGTTGAAGGGGGTATGTTCTTAAGAGAAACAACTCTTTCTTGGTTTGTTATTGGAAACTCAAATGTCACATGCTCTAATAAATTTTCCACCACTTCCTCAACCATGGTGTTAAAAATTCCTTCTATAAGTCTCCTCCATGTCTAGAGTAGCTGCTAGTGAGAGTGATGGTTCTCCTTCGTTAATTCCCCCAATATGTTCCATGTTTGCATCAATGCCTTCAAATTATTCATGAATTGAGGGGATAAATCTTCCCAGAGCGTCTCTTTGCCTCTACATACAATGGTTCTTTGATATTTAAGTGGTTCCTGCACACTATTAGTGAATAATTCTTTGTTCATTATTAAATATCTATTGGTCCTAATGTTGAAACAAAACTATGCAATATTGAAAATAATTTAAAAAATAAGTAAGAATTCTAAACTTAGCACCATCCCCAACACCAACACCAAAAATGTAAAGTTTCCCCTAATGACTAATTAACTAGTGCAAATGATTATGCACATGACTTAATGGACTTGAAGATCCCTAAATTAAATAGTTCATCATTCAAGAGAGGGCTTCATTGAATTATCAACCAGGGAGTCATAGATTTTAGATGATGCTGGAAACATATATGCATTCATGAATTCTAAAAGTCCTGCATCGATTGAGTATAGGTAAATTGAACATAGATAAGTGCATTAAAATATTTTAACTAAAATTAACTTATATTTCCCAAAATAGAGAACGGATACAAACAACTATCTAATTGCTACGGGTACTTAATGCTTATGACTGTAAATAAATAACTATTATACAACAATATGTCCTAATCCAACCAACCTCCAGAGTATTGAATAGAGTATCAACTAAAGATTTCCAATTCAGAATTTACAATACATCATTCATAATTGCATAAACTGAAAACTACTAATTAAACTTGCAATGCATAATCTAATTTATCAACTAAACTTGTGGTTTTGCAATACCCCGAGATGTTAAGTTGTATCCACAAAAACTTATTTAATTACTCACTCAAGAAAACATGCTATTGAAATATCTTCTCTTTATTGCATTCTAATCATACACAAAACTTGTTGAATATAATCTAACAAGAAATATTATTCAATATAATACATTCAAGATCTAGATGTCCTTCTTGACATGGTGCCCCACAATATAGGGTTCATGGGAGTCCTTTTATTTGTGAATTATAAACAAACTTAAAGGCAAATGTTAAATCTCCCATAGGAATATGAAGAGGACTAAGTTTCTAAAATTGAAAATAATAATTATCAAAACAAAAGTATAGAAGTCAAATAAGGACTTTGTACTTAATCAAGATTAACTGTTATAATAAAAAACGTGCCCAGACAGAGTAGTTTATGTTATAACTCTTATTCATATTTAGAACATACTTATCCTTCATGACTTATTAAAATATAAAAGTGACACTTGGTCATCCATGATCTTTTCCTTAAAATATTGCCTCCAAATTCTTTTGAAAGTGATTGTGTTGTAGCAAATTAACTCCTTCATTGAACTGTCATCCTTCTGCTATGGGTTGAGAAGCCTTTTCTTGCGGGTTGATAGGTTCCTTGTTGCAAGGGTTAGTCCTTATTCTTCAAGACATTTTCATTGCTAACAACTATAATTAAACATGAAATCCTACTAAACTCACAAACATTCATAGCTCATACACACACTTATTAATATAACATATATCAACTTCAAATGCTTTAAAATGCTTAAAGTATATAAAAGGTTTGGAAATGTCTTTCAAAGTTTAGTATAAAATAAGATAAAAATGTAAATTCAACAAGGAAATAGGACATTATTATGGCTCAACAGTAGGCACCAATCAACAGACTTAGGATTCAATCATTTATTTTCATAATATTTTTAAATTATTTTTTGTTGTATTTTAGTTCTCTAGCCTACTTGTGTGCATATCAAAAGGGATTCATACTTGAAGGATATGTTTAGAGGTATGTACATGTTTATATTCCTGCTCATCATTATATCCTATTTCCCTATGTGTTGACATTTTCAATGACAATGTGTCAGATAAAACTTTAGAGGAAAATGATGATGAGATTGAAAGATGTAAGTGTGCATGTGATTAAAGGGGATTCATCTTTGTTGATTAAAAATTTTCATTTTTTGGTGCACTTGTATGTTTGCTTGTATCTACTATTAAAAAGGTATAGTAGGCTTGTCCCTAACCACCATTAGAGAATGAAACAATGGGAAAGGGAAACCCTTGAGTTTTCACCGTAGGGTTTGACACCTTTCACAAATGTTTTTATAATGTAAGGTTATGGGGGGAGGTGTTATGGATCGAAAAGGAATGGAATGCAAAGGTGGAATGAGGATTTGGTAGGTTTGAATAAGGTGTGTGATTGACTTACAACCTAATAGGTGATTCAACCAAATATTTTAACCAAATCTAGAAATGTCCTAATGATGAAATGCAATGACCTAATTAGGGTAATAGTGCAATCTAATATTCTAATGCAAATACAAAAGACACAACAATTCATAGAAAAATTCAAACAACAAAAATGAGAACAATAGGACACTGTGCACTTGTGATTCAAATTTGAGGTAGAAAATGGAGGACATAGACGCCTAGGGCATGTGTGTCCTTGTAATGCTTTTATGGATCTATTTTTGTAGTTTTTTTATGTCGAATATGAGCTTCTGATTCCTGCCTGCAAATCTATTGAAACACTGTCAAATATTCCTATAACTGAGTTTCCATGGGTTGACAAGATGTAGGGATTCAAATGCAACAATGAATAAATTATCTTCAAGATCCTTTTAATCCTCTTCAAACCTAAGATCTACACATTCACAAGGAGAGGAAATATTGGGCCATTTAGGGGCTTGCCTCAGTCAAACCCCATGTAAGTGTTTTCACTTCCATAATGGCAATGTCAATGATAAAATGAATAATGAATAGGAAGAAATGATGAAATTACAAAGTGTTGCAACTCACCACCCTTCAATGGCTTCCTTGAAGGACTGAATTCATGCACATCACCTCAAGGACTTGGATCTTGCTAGCTTTATTTGCTTGAATTTCTTGGAGACCTGCAAGAGTGTTAGCCTTTACAAATAGTGATAATATGAACACACATTAACTCACATAGAATTTGACATGATGCTAGGATCTTGAATTGTTGCAATAAAGCTTTAAAATGTTTCTCTTGACTTGCTCAATAGTGCTCTTGATAATAATTGCTCCAATGATTTTTTAGACTCTCCTTGTTGGATTTTAAATGATGCAATAACTAGGTATTTATAGGCATTTATTCAATTTATAGAAAACTAAATCTTGATAGCCGACTTTAACAAATTGAATTGAAAATATTAAATTACCATAACCGACATATTTGAATTTGGAGCCAAAATAGAGGGACACTCATGCCTAGGGCATGAGTGTCCTTGCCCTATTTTTCAAGATTTAAAATGTCGGAAGCAAGGTCTTAGATAAGTGCAATTGTTTCCCACTTGAAATTCATGAGAAATTATTAAAAATGGGTCATAGAATGCATAATTTAGGAAATTAAATACTCAATTAGGTCCAATAATTTAAGGGGGGATAAAATATGAAGTGAAATTGTCAAGGGTGACAATTTACGATGGTACAGAGAATAGCAGTCAGAGTCTTGTTCCAATTGTTGTCCTATCAAGTAAGACCTTGAGCAATATCATCTAGGTTTTGTAGAGCCTAAAGAAGAAGATATTTTCCCCTATTCATATGATTTGGTATAAAACCACCCTCTCCTTGTTGATGTATCACTATGTCTATCTAAGATATTGCATTCCCATTATCTCACTTTAGGTTGTGGTGTTAGAGGAGAGGACCTCCATTTTTTAGCACCAAAATAATGGTGACTCTACTAGGGGACCATTTCCAAATAATCATATTCTAGGTTACAAAAATTTAAAGACTCTATTGGTGATAAGACCCATAAATATTTTGAAAATGGTGATTTAATGTACTTTAAGGATTTTCTCACTCCATCAAGTGGTGACTCTATTGTCACAACATCATTTTTTTTGTTATCTAACTTTTTGGTGGTACTACAAGACATATTTTGAGTTCATAGAAAGAGGTTAAGGTACATAAATTGTTCCTTCTTTTCCTCTCTTTAGGAAGTATACCTTTGGATAAGATGTAACTCTATTTTAGCATGACATATGTTTTGTAATCATGGACCATTGATTTAAGGAAGACTTTGAGTCTAAGATCTCATATAACTCATACTAAATACATGGTCCAATATGCAATGTTGGTGAATATAATCTTGATTACTATAGTGATACCTTATTTGAATGCACAAATTGTCATGCACCCAAACTTTATAAATTTAAGCATGTTGTGTATTCCTTGAAATCATCTTTATAAGAGCTTTCTAATTTACTAAGACACATAAATATGCTTAAACTAGGCATTGAGTGACCCCATAATTATTTTGCATATAAAAAGTATCCAACAAATTACAATAACGATGTTTAATGATGAACATGTGTAGACACCTAAATTTGGACACTTAATTTATCCAAATTTATCCCCTTTCATCTAAACATCCCCTTATCCGCATTAATTAAGTAATATCGCTATTATTTAATTAATATCCTCTAAAGTTCTTCTAATCAGTAAGGTATCTAGTTAAATAATTAAATACCTTCCCCTTTTCATCAAATGAATTAAATAAATATGACATTTATTTAATTTCTCATATGTCACATCCTCCATCATTTTTATCTAATCCTAATCCATCTTCTAATCTCATCATTAGGGATGTGCTCATGCCTAATCCTTGATTACGATGTGTCACATTCTCCAACTTTTGCAAGTTGGCCTCTAATCTCTCTTAGCCACCTAACCCTCCTCTAATCCTTCATTAACTAGCTTAATCAACCTCTCAAAAAAAATTTAATTCCTTTTATCTTTCCAAGGAATATTAAATTCATTTTACTCTTCCCCATGTGATCTTTGACTTGTCACATCAAGTCACATGTGAAATATAACCCTCTTCTAATCTTCATTAATTAGTCTAATCAAGTGCTTGAACAACCTTAATCACCTAATTAGGTCATCTCTAATCCCCATATCATTTATGGAATGTTTCCTTGAGTCAACTTCATTAAAAGCTTTCTCTTTTTAAACAAGGCACCTCCATTCCCCATGTGAATTTTTAATTCACATTTAATCCCCCAATGCATTTAAAGGAATTTTCAATTCCTTCTCTTATCCCCATGAGAATATTTGAGGAATTTTTAATTCCCCATATGTCATTTCACCCACATGGGGACAAGTACCTCCTTTATGAGGAGATCTTGTCCCAATCCCAAGGTACTATGTACTCCCTCCATGTCATGTACTACCACTCCACCTCATGTCCACTTCACCTTTTTGAGCCACTTCACTTGCCACATGTCAAGATGTGAGGGCTTGTGAGTTCTCAACTCACCTTAGCCCTACATCTTGATCCTAGTGGCTCAATCTTGACTGTCCATTTCCCTAGAAAATTCCAAAATCTCTATAAATACCCCCTCTTTTCTCTCATTTAGAGAGAGATCATTCATTGTAGCCAAACTCTAGCAAAAATTTTCTAGGAGCCATACTTAGCCATTTTTCACACTTACATCCACTTTCATCCATCCTCATATCATCATCTAGCTCGCATCTTGTGCCATCCAAGGAGCATACAACACCAAAAATCGAGGGGCCAACCAAAGGATCGATTCAACATAAGGTATAAAGTTTTATTTTGTCATCTTTACTTTGTATTGAATCCAATTAGGCTAATCTTGAGGTGTAGGTTGTTTTTAGTGTTATTTGTTTTCTATTGTTTGTTGTTCATATTCAAGCACCTAAATTCACCCTATCACAACATGAATATTTAACAACTGATTTTAATGAGATAGATTCACATGTTTACAATCCCTTTAATATTTTATGCTCACATATTTATTTTAGATAGATGTATAAAGAATCAAACCTAGTTTCATTTTGGAGAAGCTCTTATAAGGTTAGTGTTGATGGGTGTTTTTGCACCTTCTCAACACAGGAAATGCATAGGTTCACTACCTCTCTTGAAAGATAATCTCCAACAATAAGTTGTTGAAAATTATCCCAAGGTCTCTCGGGTGTCAGGTCATGACTTGCTTGGAATGTCTCAGTTGTTTTGATGTGATCTTGTTGGTAATCACAAGGCAGACTTATGTAAGTTAAGTTGGATAAGAATTGGATCTTCTAATGGAGTTCTTGAGATGGGAAATTTATTGCACAATTGTTGTAGGTTCGAACAACAGTCTAGAACTCCTATTTTAACTTCAGATTTGGCTTTACAATATGCAATGAACCTTGTTCAAAGTCACTATAAAAAATAAAAAGAAAAAAAAGGGTAGGGAAGAGAGGAAGTTCCTAGACTTGAAACTAGCAATGAATAGTGATAATAGAGGACCCTACTGCGGACAACCTTCCTAAAACTGAGTTCCACTTAACCAAATTTCCTCACAGTCTCATGAAACTAGTGCAATCTTCTAAGGACTACAAATTTTCAACCATTCATCCACCATAAGCATGAATAAAAGATAGAAATTTATTGTAGCTTTCAATTTATGCCCATACTAACTTTACACAGCTATTTATCATCAATAAACAACAAAAAGTATTGACAAGGAAGGTTTCCAACACACAACAAAATTCTTCAATATCAATACACAACATTAACTAACTACTGATAACCTACAAAACTCATGAAAAACAAAGTAAATCTATTTAAATTCACTAACTATGGGAAGAAGAATCATGCAACATGAAGTTGGAACTCAAGAATCCACCAAATCAATGAATTTCTATTAAAATTATAG
Source organism: Sequoia sempervirens (assembly GCA_007258455.2). Taxonomy (NCBI): domain Eukaryota; kingdom Viridiplantae; phylum Streptophyta; class Pinopsida; order Cupressales; family Cupressaceae; genus Sequoia; species Sequoia sempervirens. Next base: position 408,902 of record VDFB02321190.1, read on the forward strand.
TAGCATGTCTTTACAACAACTCGACTCTCTCTTGAAAATGAGAGGAGACCCTCTATTTATAGTGTCCAAAAAGCAAAATGAATGGCCAAAATTTAATCTCATTGTGTGGCCAAGATTCACTAAAAATTAGGGTTTCACCTACCCCCAAATATATTGCAATTTAAAATTACATTTTGTCATTTAGTCTATTTTGTCCTCTAGTGAGTAGCACTATAGCTCTTTTGTCTTCTTGTTGATTTCCTACTGTTATAGCTACTTGGTGAGGAATTCATCATCAATAACAGGATTTCCTTCATTCTTCTTTGCAGTAATGTATTCCACAAACTTGTCAATCAATGCCCAGAGCTTGTTCCACTCCAATATGTCTGATTGAAGCACCTGGAAATTCAATTTCCTAGATTTTCCCATAAGCTCATCCCAGTCCTTATCATACTTTTGAGTATTATTTATCACCTGTTCAGATTGGGCAAAGACTCACACAACAAAACTCATAAAATCTGGCGTTAGTGCATCTGTGGTCCTGCTCTCCATCTTCTTATAGAAGAATGGCCTTATCTTCTCCAAGTCTAATTTGATGGCGAGCATATCAAAATATGTCATTAGCCTTAGATATTCTTCATAGGCCGCCTTGATTTCCTTGACCCAATCAATATCTAGCTCCACCTCATAGAGCACTCATTCCAACACTTCTTTTCTATGGTCCAAGCCCAACTTCCATGTCTCCACAAGCCAGTGGTCACCTTCTACCAAAGCAAGCTCCTTTTCCCTGGATCTCTTAGGTATCTTGAGGATAGCCTCAAGCTTGGGATATGTGATCCTATATAACTCTGGGAAGTCGGTGCAAAATTTTCTTATTCCCCCGAGTATCTTTTGTACCTCCAAGAACTTGTTTGTTGTCATGACAGCATGACCTATGCCCATGTTTCCATTGTAGAGGACCTGTTGGAACCAATCCTCTATGGCTTTTTCCCAATTCTTTCTTCTCTCCAACTTATCAATATGGTCCTTGGACAATAGTTGCACTGGCACTAATTACGTAGTGGGAAGTTCCTCGACCGATGACCATTGTTAAATCTAAGTTGTTAGATTTGCCACATTTTCTTTTAACTCCTCTTTGGAGGTCTTATCCTTATTCATTTGGTGCACGATTGTGGCAATGGATCCTTGGAGATGGTCAATCTTCTACTCCCTTGTTGTTGTTCCCAAATTAAGAGTAGAAATATTATAGCTTACCCCCTCTTCTCCCACCACTGGAGTGGCTATTTTTACAATTCTGGATCCTAATGCATCCATTGTCAGATGAGATCTAACTTTTGGCTTCTTCTCTTTCTTTGTACTTATTTGGGATTGAGCCAAGATGGCCTCCAGCCTTGCCTTTGGATCCTCAGGAGGCAGAGTCTTCTTCTCCAATTGCTTCTCAAGCCACTCAAGCATCTGAGATTCCCCTTTCAGTGATTCGTGATCACCTTCATCCTCGTAGGTGTGTTGGATTTCCATTGCATGGACAATTCATTTCTGCTTTATCGATCCGCCGGATAATATTAATTCTTTGACTCAGATGTTCTTTGTCCTCTTCCACTGAAATCTATTCCATGTTTTATAGATTCGACGAACCTTTGTCCTTGCCTGCTTTCTGTTCTGGCATCTCTTTATCAGTTTGCATTTATTGTCCCATATGGCCTGCGAGCCCTTCCCTCCATTTTCATTTGTATTCTTCTTCTGGCTATTTAATTCTTTTCCCCGGCATTCTTGAGTTAAGGCTTAACCTCAAGATCCGCTGGCCGAAGTTTCCACAATATATTTTGTGTCGAGCTCCTTAATGTCCTCTTCAAATGACTATGATTCTTCCTCGTCTCCTTCACACACCACCTTATCAATCACGAGATGCTGGTATTTAGGGTGCTCATGGTAATCGTCTACTTCTTCTTCCATCTCCTTAGTAGCTTCCCTTTCTTGCCTCTCAAATTCTTCTAATATTTGCATTGTTGCTTTCATTTCTGGTGGTTCAGTTGAAGGCGTAGGGATAGGAAGGCCAACAAAAACTTGTGTTGGGGCAGCTTGTACAACAGGGTTCATGAATACCCCATAGAGCTTTGTTGGCATGTTTTGCATGTGCTTAGTGAAGGCTTCCAGAAGCGATAGGGTAGGTATTGTAGTTGTCGTTGCAGTGGTAAGTGGAAGAGAGATGGATGGATACATGTATGAAGAAGAAAGTGGAAGAGGTGGTGGCAGAGGAAGAATCTATCACCATTACCTACGTAGTAGGCGAGGTGGAGGCAAGGTGGACTGAGATATCCACTGCAAGCGGAGAATTAGCAACCATTGCCTGAGAAGTAGGTGGAAGGGAAATAGTAGTTGCAACGACAGTAGCGGTGACTGCGAGAGTGGAGGTAGTAGGTGGGGACTTTGGCTGCTCGACCTCTTATTCTTCTCCTTCATGGAGTGTATCCTCCTGGATGGTGGGCATCTCTACAAAATCGCCAAATGTCTTTGATTTCTTAGAAGGTTCACCTTCTGAGGCATTCCTTGAGTACACCCTAGGCTTAGACTATCGTTCAGTCGTCTCTTTTCTCTTCCTTAATCGTGTAGTGGGAGGAGATTTTGAAGTATCTCCAAGTTGGCGCAACAGCAGCAGAGGCACTGTCACTCTCGCTTCCTAGCTCATCCTCGGGCTCACCATAGGTCAGAGTGGCTCCTTGTAGCTTCAATTGGGCGATCTTCCCATCGATCCATTCTTTGGTTCTTGCCTCAACCGACTTCATCAGAATATCAAGGTCATTGGCCTCTTCTTTGTTCTAGTCAATTAATGGCAGTGGGAGATTGGCAACTACATCGTATCGAGGATCAATTACTGTATTTTCATCCTCCACTATTTCATCTACCATAGGGAACAAGTTGACCTTCTTGATGAAGTATGCCATCATGAACATGTAGTGCCTCATATGCACCTCCTTGTCGTCTCTGCAGTTGGCCCAAAATTATTCAACATTATGTACGTGGGTGTGTTCAATCCTGACCATCTTCCTGAGCTTTCCGTATAGTTCCATCTGCTGTCAGGTAGTGTGGAGCTCTAGGTTATATTCCACAAGTTCTTTATCAGAATAGTCCACACACTGGGATGTGTGGAGTTCATACATTCCTTGGTTGAAGGAGAGGGGATAGGGAATCCCCGCCCTATGTTTGTTGCTTAGGAGGGTGTGTGCTCATTGTAGCTACTGAGAGAGTTCAATTAGTATCAGCCAGTCATTTGGGTACTAGGGCAGCTTATATGGTTTCTCTGAGAAACCCTCAACTCAGATGTATGTAAATTTGGGAAATTGAATAAATAGGAAGGCAAAGTGGCGAAGGAAGGCATTAGCATTGTGGGAGACCCTTCTTTTGAAGTCACCTCCAAGCATTCTGATAATACGGCCTATGAAGGTGTCATTGACTCTGCAATAGTCTTTCTTAAAGTTCCAAAATTGAAGTTGGGGATACCTGTCATAGACCTTCAATTCCCTGCCTAGAGCTAGATTTGGTGCTACAAATAGTCCCCTATATTGGGCACGATTGGAAAGAAAATAGACCAGGTATGATGTCATGTAAAATTGTGAAGTCTTCTTCACTACCATAAATTGCTTGTGCAGGCACTGGCTGATCATCCCTACCCAATAGAATTTGGTTTCCCCTTGGATTATTTCCTATACAAAGTATAACATCCATTCCTAAAAGAAGGCTACATTTGGAAGGCCCATAACTCTACTCAATAGGGTTACCAAGTCATGGTAATCCTCGTAGAAATCACTTTGGAAGACCTCTTGGGGCACTTTATTTGCACTACCCCTCTTCTCCTTCAACTAGTACTAGTTGATAAGCTTCTTGCACTTGAGGGGATCAGTGTCCCACATCTTCTTACCATATTCTTTGGATGTTTCCTCCATTTCACCAAAGGTAGGGATATGGAATGTCTTCCCTATTGACTTGGCAGATAGATCAGCTAATATATTCCCATCCTTGTCTACTATTCTTTTCGTGTCCTCCTGATATGCCTCCCTACAGGTCATTACAAGCTCAGGGGCCATGAGAGTGGGCTGGAAACCAACAACCTTGGCCAATCCACTACTTTTGATTCTCTTGGCATTTTTTGTCGTGGGGTTGATCCAGACCCTTTGCTTGAATTCATCAATATCAATATGTCCCAAATTTGTATCTAAGATCTCCCTCCAATCTGTAGTGACCTTAGAGTTGAGGGGTTCCCCTCGGAACTTGTACTTCATTTGGTCTTTATCCTCTTTTCCTCAGGGTGCTTTGGTTGGCTTCTTTCCCTTTTCTTTCTCCATGGCCACCTCTGAAGGTCTTGCACTTGGTTCCATATATCCTGCGGGCAAGAGAGCGGTAAGCACATTCAAGCATGAAAACATGGGGAAAGTTAGCCAAAATCCTGCAAAACGATGTTAAATTAGATAATTCATCACTTAAAGATCCTAACATCTCTTTTAGATCAGCATTAGCCTTTCACTCGAGGTGGGTATAACAATGTGGGCCCAAGGGTCCAGACTTCCCTGGGCTGGTGGGCGTTCTAAAGGCAGTTGCAGAAGGGATGACAATCAGGGTGCAACAACCCACATGTCCCAATCTGCATCAAGATTTAGTCATGAAGTGTGGTCCATAAGGAGAGTCAATCCATCTTGTACGTGGGTCAAAATCTCTTTGAAGTTTGGGAGATAGAATCTTTTAAGCATCACGAGAATAGAGGGGCTAGCCTAGTGGTTGATACCCCATTAAAGCGGTGTGTAGCAGAAGTGATGATCATGAAGTGGTGTTCCGATGCTGGACCCTCAATGAGTGGAGTACTCCATCATTAAATTTACGTTTCCCAAAGGATGCGGGCCAAAGGTCGCAGATTGGATGAGTGGAGTCCACGATCGTTTGGAGCGAGCCAAACAAAGGTCTAATAGAAGAGGCATCGTTACTTATGGGCCGGCGTTTCTTTGATTATATGATTGAAATTCGAGAACTTAGCGGCTTGATTGGAGCTCCGCGCAGGTAGTTGATATGAGTCAGTGAGCATTTTAGAGATGGAGAAGCTGGTGAAAGTCCATGAGACGGTATTGACCCTCTAGGGATGATCCCGCCTAAGGTTTGGTACTTGTTTGCTTTCATCTGGGCCTGGATGGAGACGACGAGTGTGGGTTCTGATAGGTGGAAGGGCGTTATGATCAGGTTGTTTGGAACGAAAAAACTCACCACGGCGGTCCACAGACGAAAGTCCACGGGGCGAGGTCCTCAAGAGGGGCAACACTTAATCATTAAAGCATGGGGGACAAACGACAGAGGCAAGGCCGAGACCCACTCGCCAAAAGGATCCTAGCGGTTTGCCATTTGGAAGGGTCCTTAATGCGGCGGTGAAAAGGGACCGGCGCCCCATGAAGGTTAGCTCGAAAGAAAAGATTGCTTGGTTTTGGGCCGAGATGGCGGATCAGGCTGTGGAGCTCGATGGGTGGAGGGAAAAATCATGAAAGTCATTTCAAACGACAAAGCTAAGGCAAAAATCCACATACGGCGATTCATAGGAAGACCTCCACAATGGACCAAGACTTGGACATT
>VDFB02321190.1:425028-532170 GCA_007258455.2 Sequoia sempervirens
GAGTCTTGATCACTTACTTTATTGGGGATTAGATTTTTTATGAGAGACCTGGCTTCTTGCCCTCCCTCAATCCCTTCCTCTGAGATAAACAGATCCCTGAAGAACGAGTGAAACTGGTTTAGAATGTCCTCTTGATTAGAACATAGTTGGGAGCCATTCCATATTTGTCCCACCTGTTCTTTAACCTTCTTTTCCTTCAGATAATTGAAGAAAAACTTGGAGCCCTTGTCGCCACAGTTAAGCCAGTTCAGTTTAGCTCTAACCTTTTGTCCTTTTATCTTATGGGCCTGTATCTTCCTCAAGCTATCTTTGGCTAAGACAAGAGCCTCACAGAGCTTTTCATCCTCGGGGCAGCCTTGCAGCTTGGTTTCAGCCTCTAGAAGGCAGTCCTGAAGACACCTTTCTAGCTTTCTACTGTCTAGGGCCCGTTTTTTCCCAATAACTTGGAAGAGGGTTCTCTAACCCTCCACATTAACATTCCATCTCTCAATGGCAGAAGCATCTTTCAACATCCATTTATTTATTTCCCTTAGCGAAGCAATGGCTTCTTGACAGTCAACATCACGTAGAAGGTGAGTATTCAACAGGAAACCCCCTTTTTTCCTAGTCTGGTTTGCATTGTCCTGGAGGGGGGTGAGGATGGCCTTAATAGGGTGGTGATCAGAGAGGGTGTATGGATACACCTGCACCTGCACCCCATCCTCATTCGGATAGAAGCTGAAGAAATCCTTGTTTGCATAAAACCTGTCTAACCTACAATAGATCCGAGCAGCCCCTTTCTGCGCATTACACCATGTGAACCAGACACCTTTGCATTGTCTTTTATTACCTTCCATTAGATCAGAAAGTTTGAGTTTGTTCTTAAGTCTTAGCCAAAAATGCTTCTCATTACCTTTCCACATCCTGTCCACACCTCCCCATTTATCTTCTCTCTGCTCAATCATGTTAAAGTCTCCACCCATTATCCATGGAATATCCTGAAGACCAGCCAACCACTGCCATAAACTGCATCTTTCCCTATGCCATTGGGGGCGTAGATAGAACATACACCAAACCGCAGACCATCCCTTTCTAGGGTGACCCACACCCCTCTATTACACGAGGACGTGCCATTACCGGTAACAAATTGAGCCTAGTCCCTGGACACCAGGATAGCAGTCCCTCCCCTGCCCTTTTCATGAGCCGTTGTGAAGAATTTGGAGTCTTTCCAGACAAATTTCAAGTTTGTTTCCAAGGTAAAACCGATGGCTTTAGTTTCCTACAGCATTACGAAATCTTTTTTCTTTTCCAGATTAAGAAATCTTCTAACAATGTACTTCCTGTCTGAGGATTCAAGGCCCCAGAAATTCCATGAAATGCAGTTAAGATTCATATTCTGAAGTCATGGGCATGTCCTCTTGTTCCCCTCTAAACGCTTCAAAGCATTTAGGGAATTTGTCTTATGTTTCCAGTTTCTTGGTGATTGGGGATTGAATTACAGTACTACTTTTTTCCTTTTATTTTTTGATACTCCATTTTTCTTACCTCCCCCCACGGGGATGCTGGATTTCCTTGGTCTTCTTGGACCGTTCCTAAGTTTCACCGCCTGGATCTCCTGACCCTTGGTGCTACCTCCTCAGATTTGCATCCTTTAGTTACAGCTGATCCTTTCTCAGAGGATTTAATCTCATTAGTATCCTCATTAGGAGTTTGATTACCTTCCTGGGGTTTATTATTGGTCAAGTCATGAGAAGTTTTAGTTCCTTGTTCAGCATTGACATAGTAAGCAGCGGGGATCACAACAGAGTTAGCAACTTGCCCCCGATGCTCCTGCAAGGTTACCTCTAATGGGGCAGCTTGGTCATTAGAGTATAGACTAGATAAGGCCTTTTCAACCCTATTTCCCTTGGGATTGCCAACCAACTCTCCTTCAGTGACCATAGCAAACGAGGCAACGCAGCCAGTTTGAGAATTGGAGTTGTTAGAAGTTACCTTCTCTCCGACATCATCAGAGGCCACAACCACACCATTAGGGGGAGCTTCGTTGCTCGTAGACAAATTACTAGCCTTGTTGTCATCAATAGTCTGCTTGACAATGTCGATGCTGAAACGGTTAGGGTGTTTGATTAACTGGAATTGGGAGACCATTGGCTGATTGTCATAGTTATATCTATTTGACAAGTTCTTTTCAATTCTTTGCCTTATTTTTTTCATAGCTAGTTGTTGGGCGTTTAATTTCTCAAGCAACACAGGGTTATTAGCAATGCAATTTGGCAGCAATGAGGATTCACCCCCCACATTAACAGATACCTCATTTTTATTAATCTCATGACTGGGGCTAACAATAGCATTGTCAAGGTGAGAAACTTTTAGGTCATTTATAGTTGAAATGTCAGAGGGCTGGACAACAATGTCCTGCAAACCCTCTCCAATCCCTAGCATGGTAGAATCGCCTTTAGAGGTTGAGAGAGGGTTAACAGAGTCGGGGCCACCAGCGATGTTATTAGCCACAATTTCATCATTAGTTGTTGAACTCAGAGCAGATTGATTGCCCTGAGAACCATTCTTCATTAGGTTATTATTTTTTCCAATGTTAGGGTTTGGAGGAGGTTTATTCTCAGGGTAGCGACGACCACCGGGCCGACTTCCTTTGATTTTAATGGCCGGGCAGTTCTTTCGAATATGCCCTTCTTGGCGGCAGAGGTAACACGAGTTTATGCCGCCCAAAATTTCCAATGGATAGATCCACTGATGTTCATCTTCATTAATCACAATATTCTCTGGTATTTCAACACCGAGATTCAGAGCCACAAGTGCCCGAGCGTCCAAATGTGGTAAGGTGAGTTTAGAATCCTCGACTCAAATGATAAAGCCGATGGGGGTTAAAATTTGTGGGATGATGTTCCAGAATTCCGGTTGAAGATTTTTGAGGACCACCCACCTGGGGCAAGACAATGTGAGGACTTCCTCCGTGATGGCCGCAAGTGACTAGGGTAGGGCGCGAAAAACACACCCACCAAGGTTCTAATATGATTTTTCTAACACTTTCAACTGCATGGCGTTGTTCGAAAGAAAAATGACAAAAAAGCCCCTTTGAACCATTCTGCAAAATTTAACTTGAATTCCAAATTTAAGACCCCAAATTTTTCCAAACCAATCATCTAAAATTTTTCTAGCCAGAACCCTATTCGAGTTCACAGCAACAAAGAAAATAGCTGAATCTTTTAACCTGGTTCTCTCATTAGAAATTACATTTTTCAATTCAGGACTGGGAGAAATAAGTAAGTCTCTATGGGGAACAGGAGGGGACTTACCTTCCGAGCCTTCATAGCCCCCACAGTAGTTGACGAGAAACCTTGTCGCCGCTGAAACAACAACCCCGCTATCCGCTAGGGCATCCTTGAAAGATTTTTGCAAAGAACTTGGAGACCCGACGGGAGGATTAACATTCTTTGTGTTAGAGTTGGGGACGAAACCCTTAGGACCCCCCTCCATAAATGGAGGAAGGGACCGATGGCACCCACAACCTCAACCCCAGAGAGACGGGAAAAAAAGACGACATAAACCACTTAAAAAAGCAGATGAAAAGGCGAGAAACAATAACAAGTGTAAGGGGCAGAGGGTACTTACAACGCACAACAAACCTGGGATGGGGGAGCATACAGACTCCCCCACAGAGGATGCACAATCACCCGTATGCTGCCAGGTCAGGTTGCAAGCCGCCAAGCAAAAATCTGGAGCAAATAAAATAATTCTTTTTTTCAAAGCATCTCTATTGTTGTTATTTAAGTACACGTGACATTCAATAAGAATGAGATGTAAATTCCACTGCACAATATTTTTGTTTTGTATCTGTGGATTCGTAGGACAGATAAAATGACGAATAGTTCAACATGAGAGTTTTTGAACTGCTCAAGTCTAAAGAGAATATAAAGGAAGCTAGGAGTGATAATGCAGACCCAATTAAGGTTAAGGACATTGTCTCCACCTTTGAAACCAATGTCCTACCTATTGATGCACAACATAGTATCACTGATGGACTGGTTGTAGGCTAGTCTGTCAACGTGGGGTTTCTAAAAATGGAGGTTGATCTCATCGACACTTACAATCAGTCCACCGAAGGTGTTGAGGTGGGTATGGATGGGGGATGTTGGTGGCAGTAGGGGAGGGGATAAGGAGGTATTAATCCCAAATGAAGTCAAGGTGGCTATTACTAGGTGATCTAAGTGGATATTTGATGTCAAAATTGGAAGTGTCCCATATGCTCCAGATTTTAGCATCATATTGAAGAGCTTAGAAATCTGAATCCAATGCAACTTGAATAGGCGAAAAAGGAGTTTGTACGTCAAAGTTTGGTCAAACTAGGTACAAGGGGCCAGTCAGAAAGGCAAAAATTTGACTGAATCAAAATTGATTGAAATCGACGTCAAATTGAAGAACTCATTGATACAGTCCCAACAACTCTCATTTCACCAAAATCCAAGCTCGTACACGAAAGTTATTGTAGGTCAAAGTCAGAGGCTTCCAAGGTTGACCAGGTTGTACAAATATTGACGTCAGCATGATGTCAGCATGCCGATGTGGTGGGTTGTACGGTATGGATGCTAAGTTGGCCCAATTGGGGAGTGACACATGGCATTTCGTACAGTGAGCTAGCAGTTGACGTGGCAGGCTAGTGTGTCTCAACTGACGTTGCAAAGGTGAAGTGGCATGATGAGTTGGCGAAACATACATGACATGGACGGTGATGTGGCATGATGAGTTGGTGGATCGTACATGATGTGGATAGTGACGTGGTTTGCTCGTGAATTAGGTCTTCACACGTGTCACCCATGTGGCAATGACTATTCTTGGACAATGAATTGATGAGTGCCACGTGGCCCTATCTTAGGGTGCCACGTGACACCCTTTCTCTCACCTCTCCCATTTGGCACGCAGTTACATCTACCAAAATAAGAGGAGTGGGGTTGAACTCATGACCTCCAAGTTTCAAGCCATTTGTTCCACCGTTGTGCCTATCACCCGACCATTAGCTGGTTGTGGGGGTCGGTTTCTTTTGTTACATAACTAATTTTAATCCACTCTTAAAAATAGAAGCGATGGGGGTTGAACCCTCGACCAATCGGCCCCCAAAAGGGGTAGTCACCATCACACCACCATGTGGCATTTAAAAATATATGGTGGCCAACGGTAAAAGACAATTACTGAGAGGTCGGGGCTAAACTAAACTTTAACTAAATTAACCTTAAATGGTTAATAAAATGCATTCCAATGCATAAGGATAAAAGACCCCAAAATAACTCAAGCTTGAAAATGTAATAGAATAAGGGATTTAAAACAAATTTAAATGTTTTTTTTTAAGGGGTTGTTAATTGTTTATTTTGAAAAATGGGGAAATTGTTTAAACTCCTTCCTTAAAAGGGGAAATAAGTCAAAATAATGGTTTTAACCAAATGGGGGAAATTATTGTATAAAAGGGGATGCAAGGGAGGCATTAGGCATCTAATTCAGAATTTAGTTTATGCTTTGTGAAGATTGGTGAGAGAGAATTCCTAGGAGATGAGGGAATTGAAGTTAGGACTTTGATAGTGAATTGTCATCTTTGTGCATTTGGAGCTTTCAGTCAAGCTTGTTGTACTTATGTAATAGGACTTTTGTAATTCGTTATCGTCTGAGAGTTGTGAGGAGACTTGTATCAGTTGAAGCCTTGTAATTGTTTCTAGAGCATAATCAAGGATCGGTCGCTCTGTCGGAGAGGGACCTAGAGACGTAGCCATCTTGGTGAACTCCGTTATCAACTTGTGTTTTGTCTTCTCTCTCTTTTCTCTCTTTTGTCAATTACTTTATTTTAATTTGGTTATGTTATTTAAGCATTTTAATTATGGTTTCAAGATCTTCAGTTTAATCGTGGTTTAAGTTATTATTCACATGCAACAGTCCTAGAACCTAACATTTAGATCAAGTGGTATCAGAGATTTGTTGTGACTAGTGTTTGCAGAGGTGAATGATAACATGATCTAGGAGCCAGCGAGGTGAAGGCATGCTTGCAAAATACAATCCTGAGATTGGTAAAAGAAGAAATTTTCCAAAGATGGAAGGATCGAAAGTTGGACAGAGTCCAGAACTTGATGAGAAGAGTTTTCAAAAAGCTTTTCTCAAAATGAAGGCAATGGTAGAAGTTATTTTTTAGGAAAGGCACGAAACGCGAGAACGAAAGAAGCACGAAAAAGGAGATTCTTTGAAGCAAGAGAAGCATGAAGATTGGAAGGACAAAGGGAATAGACTAGGAGGTGATGATGAGCCTCCAGAAACTCCTTCTCCATCTTCTCCTTCTTCTTTTACTGATTCTACTTCTTCTAATCCTTTCAAGGGTGCACATAAGCCTAAAATTAAATTAGATGTAAAATTTGATCTACCTAAGTATTGTGGGGAATTGAATGCTGAGAAATTAGATGACTGCGTTCAACAAGTAGAAGTCTATTGTAGAGTCCAAAATCTCCTTGATGATGCTTCTAGGATCCAGTTAGCTACTCTTTAGTTGGGAGGCACAACTCTCACCTGGTGGGAGAGTAGAACAAAAATTTCACAACATGGTAGAGTCAGTTTAACTTGGGCAGAATTTGTTAATGCTCTTAAGAAGAAATTTTATCCCCTAGGTCATATGCAACAGTTAATGATGGACTAGAAAATGTTTAGGCAAGGGAAAGGTCAAACTGTCCAAGAGTACACCCATGAGTTCAGGAAGAGGGCTATTACATTGAATGTTCCATTGTACACCCAGGATACATTGCTTAAGTTCATAGGTGGTCTTCACTCTTATCTAAAACATTCTATTTTGGTCTTGCATCCTAGTAATCTGGATGAAGTATGTGTTCAGACCACACACTTGGAGTCAAGAGGTAAGAGTACTTTTATTGGTAAGCTTGACAAGAAGCAATCTAAGCCTAAAGGTAAACTTGAAGATGCAGGAAAGGGGAAGAAGACAACTACCATTAAGAAGAAGGATGACAAGATCACATGCTCTCATTGTGACAGTCATGATACAAATCACTTATGGAAATTGCATCTAGAAGTGAAGCCGAAATGGGCTCGTAAACAAAAAGGAAAGAAGGAGACCGCAAATGTTGTTATGGATCTTGGTTCAGCATCTGAAGATGAAACTAAGATAACAACAATGGGGTTGAAAGGTAAGAATTTTACTACCAATGTTTCTATTGCTAGTTGTGCTTCTTCTTCTCAATTTTATGATGTTCCTGGAGATAAGAAAAGAAATGAGCTATTTCACATCAGGGTGGTTGCTAAGCACACTAAAATTGATACTCTCATAGATAGTGGATCTCAAATTAACCTAATGTTAGAATATGTTGTAAGGAATTTGGGATTGGAAACTACACTGCATTAGAGACCTTATCCAATGGGTTGGGTTTGCGAAAACAATGAATTGCAAGTAACAAGGAAATGTACTTTAAGATTCACAATTACAAGTAAGTATGTTGAGGTGCAGTTTGATGTGGTTCCACCAGATGTCTATGGGACAGTGTTGGGAAGCCCATATTTTATATGATAGAAAAGCTATTTTCTACAGGGAACTTAATTATTATCATCTGTTTAAAGATGGCATTAGGTATATTGTACATTCTCATAGGATCAAGATTGGTAGATCTTTTACAAACACAGGGCAGTTGAAAAGGGTGCTTAATGCAAGTAAAGACTTATCTCTTATGTATGTCAAGTCAGGTGGTTCTAGACATGAACTTGAGGTAATCAAGGCTAATTAGATGTTGCAGGATACACCGATAGTACGACATAAGGAAGTTGTAAATGAAAGAATTGATGGGCCCTTGGGTAAAAATGTTCCTGTTGTGAAAGATAAAAATGTTGTTGCTTCATTCGCTTTTGTATCTGCATTGTTATTCATCTAGTAAGTGGTTATTGGTTAATGGCTGTAACAGTTGATGTAGATGCTTATGGAAGTGATGGAATGATGCATATGTTTGACAACATTATTGAAGTCTTGCTTGTGGTGATGATCCAAGTGTGTAGATAGACAGAGGATATAGGACAAGTGGGGAGGCCATGCCCTCACTTAATTTTTGAATAAATGCAACTTTTGGAGGTCCAAAAGTTCTCTAGTGGGGAGGATTGATCCAAGTGGATATTTGATGTCAAAATTGGAAGTGTCACATATTCTCTAGATTTCAACGTCATCTTGAAGAGCTTAGAAATATGAATCCAACACAACTTGAATGGGTGAAAAAGGAGTTCATGTGTCAAAGTTATGGGCAGTCAAAGTTTGGTCAAACCAGGTACAGGGGGCCAGTCAGAAAGGCAAAAATTTGACTGACTTAGAATCGGTCAAAATCAGTGTCAAATCAAAGAACTCATCGATACGGTCCCAACGTCGCTCATTTCATTAAAATATGAGCTTGTACATGAAAGTTATGATGGGTCAAAGTCGGAGGCTTCCAAGGTTACAGATATTGACGTCAACATGCCGACGTGGCAGGTCATATGGTACGGATGTTGAGTTGGGCCAATCAAGGAGTGACAAGTGGCATTTCATACAATGAGTTGGCAGGTGATGTGGCAGGCTAACGTGGCATGATGAGTTGGTGGACCGTACATGATGTGGACGGTGATGTGGATAGTGACATGGTCTGCTGGCGAATTGAGTCTTCACATGTGTCACCCATGTGGCAATGACTATTATTGGACAACAAATTGATGAGTGACATGTGGCCCTATCTTAGGGTGCCATGTGGCACCCTTTCTCTTACCTCTCTCGTTCAGTGCGCGGTTACATTTACCAAAATAAGAGGAGTGGGGTCAAACTCCTGACTTCCAAGTTTCAAGCCATTCGTTCCACCGTTGCGCCCGCCGCTCGACTGTTAGCTGGTTGTGGGGGCCAGTTTCTTTTATTACATAACTGATTTTAATCCGCTTTTAAAAATAGAAGTGGTAGGGGTTAAACCCCCAACCACTCGACCCCTAAAAGGGGTAGTCACTGTCACGCCACCATGTGGCGTTTAAAAATATATGGTGGTCGGCGGTAAAAGACAATTAGTGGAGGTCGGGGCTAAACTAAACTTTAACTAAATTAACCTTAAATGGTTAATAAAAATGCATTCCAATGCATAAGGACAAAAGACCCCAAAACAACTCAAGCCCGAAACTGTAATAAAATAAGGTCTTTAAAACAAATTTAAATGTTTTTTAAAGGGGTTGTTAATTGTTTATTTTGAAAAATGGGGAAATTGTTTAAAATACTTCCTTAAAAGGGGAAATAAGCCAAAATGATGGTTTTAACCAAATGGGGGAAATTCTTATATAAAAGGGGATATAAGGGAGGCATTAAGCATACAATTCAGAATTTAGTTTATGCTTTGTGAAGAATGGTGAGAGAGAATTCCTAGGAGATGAGGGAATTGAAGTTAGGACTTTGATAGTGAATTGTCATCTTTGCGCATTTGGAGCTTGTAGTACTTGTGTAAGAGCACTTTTGTAATTCATTATCATCCAAGAGCTGTGAGGAGACTCGTATCAGTTGAAGCCTTGTAATTATTTCTAGAGCATAATCAAGGATCAGTCACTTTGTTGGAGAGGAACCCAGAGACGTAGCCATCTTGGCGAACTTCGTTAACAACTTGTGTTTTGTCTTCTCTCTCTTTTGTCAATTACTTCATTTTAATTTGGTTATGTTATTTAAGCATTTTAATTATGGTTTCAAGATCATCAGTTTAATCATGGTTTAGGTTATTATTCATGTGCAACAGTCCTAGATCCTAACATTCAGATCACCAAGCCTTCCACCCCTGCTCCTGCTAAGGTGGTAAAGGAAGGTGACCCCAACCTGTCAGGCAAATGGAGGCCTGGCAGGCTAAGGAAAGAGGAAGGGACCATAATTCTAGTTGGGAAGGGTAACTTGAAAAAACCAAGAGAAAAAAATTGAGTGTGGTTATTGCAAGCCCGATGGCTAAAAGGGTAGAGACTAATTCCAAGGTGCCCAAATGTTTCGATGCCTTTAGGCATGGAAAATACACTGCTCCACCGATTGGTGTTGATGGATCTTAGTTTTATTTCTTGGAATGTGCAGGGATTAATGTCCCCTAACATGAAGCATATGGTAAGAAGATTCATTGGTCAATGCAAAAGCAAAGATGTGGTCCTGCTTCAAGAGCTCAAATCAACAGGCTTCTCCCTTGAAACTAGTCTTAGGTGCATCTGGAAGGATGCCACTCACTTTGTTACTCACCATGAGAGGGGTAAAGGTGGGGCTGCCATCCTCATCTCCAATAATTGGAGCCACTTTGTTTCTAATTCAGGGACCTCCCCTTGCAACAAGGTGGTTTGGATCAAGCTAGTTATAGAGGATCAAGCTTTCAGGGCATGTTCAATATATGCCCCAAATGAGCATACTGAAAGGATCAAGCTATGGAACTGGCTCTGCAATTTGGAAAACACACCTTGTGTCCTAGGAGGGGACTCAACGTGATTGAAACAAAGAAGATAAAGTAGAGGGAATAGACATGGAATGGAAAGGAAACAAGAAATTCTTCTGGACAAAAATGAAATCCAAAATGAACTTGGTTAAACTAATTGAAGGGCAGAAAAAGGACTTCCCAAATATCTGGTACACATGGTGCAATTTTTAGAAAGGTATGAGAAGGATCTACTGTTGCCTGGATAGATTCTATCTAAATGATGATTTCTTCATTGCAGACAGACTAAAGGATGGTTGTAAAGTTGAAGTGCACCCGTCCACCTTATCTGATCATCACCCCATAAAAGCAAGGTTTCTACTCAAATAAGGGTGTAGGCCTGCATGGAAGAAGGGGGAGGGGTTCATTCTAAACATAAAATTGCTTCATGACAACAATTGTTTGGATGTTGTGGTGTCTCTCAAAAAGATCAATCATGGTATGTATAGGAGCTCGAGTGCCATTGAAAGATGGGAAATAAATACCAGAGGTTGGAAGTCTCTGTTTCAAGTGATTGGAAGGAAGAAATCATTGGACAAAAGGAGAAGAGAGACTCTCTTACAAGAGGAGTTGCTACAAGCTGAGACTTGTCTGCAGAAATCACTCGATGATGTAGACCTCATAAATAGACTTAGATCTGCTAAGGATGCCTTGAGGATTCTTCAAAGTTACAGAATTCAAGGGCTTAAAGTGAGGTCCAAGCTTAACTGGCTGGAGAGCAGGGACAAGGGGTCCAAATTCTTCTTCAGGTTCTTGAAGGAGAAGAGCATTAAAGAAAACATTGAATAGGTCGAAGTTGATGGGGAGACATTCACAAAACAAGACAACATCAAGGGGCAGTTCTACAACTTTTATAAAAGCCTATTCACTTTTGACTACAAAGGGGAACAATGTTGTAATGCAAGGGGGCTAGTAAAAGGCATAGTCCCCAAAAAAATTTCAAAGGATGAAGCAAAAGAATTGAGTAAAGACATTTTAAAGGAGGAAATTAAAAAAGCAATTAGCTCACTGCAGAATGATAAATCACCAGGCGTAGATAGACTCCATGCAAAATTTTACAAGGTCTTTAGCAATTGGATTATTGAGGACTTGTATGTTGTATACAATGAGGCTTTGGCAAGAGGCACTATGGGGAAAAACATCAACAAGGGCATTATAAAACTGCTGCGAAAAGAAGGAGACAAGTCACTAATAAAGAACTAGAGACCAATAACCTTGTTGAATGTCTCCTACAAAATTCTTGCAAAATTGATGGCTAAAAGGTTAGTGAACATCCTATCGAAGTTTATAAGCAACACTCAAACATGGTTTATCAAAGGTAGATATATCCTTGAGAACATAATTATGAGTTGGGAGGCTATGTAGTGGGCAAAGGTGACAAATCAAGAGGCGGTAATGGTGCTGCTAGATTTTGAGAAGGCTTATGATAGGGTGGAGTGGGATTTTATCAACCTAATGCTTGAGGCTTTTGTATTCCCGCATGTGTTTTGTAAGATGGTGGTCACCTCTTCATGGATGTAGTGGCTTGGGTTGACATCAATGGGACTCTTACAGAGGAAATTTCCTTGGAAAGGTCCATCATATAGGGATGCCCATTGGTTGCCGCTTTGTTTGTAATTGTTGCAGATGCCTTGCATTTCTTCCTTGGGACTGACAGGGCCACACCCAGAATAAAAGGTATCTCTCTCCCCAATCAAGAGGACCTCCTCAACATTCAATTTGTTGATGATACAACTTTGTTCCCAAACCTAAAGGAAAATAATATCACCAATCTAATGGCAAAGTTGGACACATTTTGTACTCCATTTGGTGCAAAAATATTTGTGGCCAAATCAATCATGCTGGGTGGAAAGAAGAACCCCCAAACTAGCTGGTGAAATTTGGTATGCAGTGGGGAGGTCCCCAAATACAAGCTAGGTATCTCGGCATACCTTTTGTTGTCAGCGCTAACTTAAGGGAGATGTGGCTATTGATCCATGACAAAATAGACAAAAAGATCAAGAAATGGAATATGCAATTTCTCTCCTTGGCTGGAAGAATACAAATATGCCAAAAAATCCTCACTTCCTACATTTTATACTTTGCCTTTGTCTGGTTATTTAGCAATTATCAAGTAGAGGAAATACATAAAAAAATAGAAGCTTCTTGTGGTCGGATGGGAAAGGCAAGAAAAAGAAGCACACGGTAAAATGGGAGTGGTGTTGTCTAAGCATGGTTGAAGGTGGGATGGGGTTAAAAGATCTAAAAATGCAAGGCATAGCTTTGGCCTCAAAATGGATCTCTAAAGCTCTGGATGGACACAAGCCGTGGAATATCTTGATTAGGAATAACATAGAAAGGGGTGTACCAAAGCATGCAAAGACATGGAAGGGGCTTCCGCTATGTGACCTGATCTACAACAGGCAACCAATAAGGACCAAAGGGTTTGTGGTCTTTAAGAGCATATGAAAGGCATGGGAGCTCATAAATGGGCAAATTCATAACACCCAGGCTTTCATGAACTCTACAATCTTTGCTCACAGGTCGATATGGTGGAACCTCTGCCACAATGGCAAACCTTTGGCACTAAAGCAGGACTGTTCTGCTAGGGCCTGGGTGAATAAGGGCATTAAGTACCTTGTTGATTTCATGGAGGATAGGTGGTCAAAAGATTGGAACCGACTAAGCAGCAAATTCAAGTTTCCAGTGACCAATTGGAGAACATACTCCACTTAAAAAGAGGCCTATAAAGAGATCCCATAAAAATTTCAATCATGTGGTTGTCTTAGACCAATACAAGGACTTCAGGTGGAGCGATGGCTCTAGAATCTCCAAGCTAACTGCAATAAAGGTGTATAATACTCTTACCAACCAGCAAGACATTTGTACATATCTAAACTGAATTTAGAAAGCTAAGCTAGGAAAGAACGAGTGGGAAAAGATCTTCAAAAACTCTTGGTCAAATGTGTTGGAGACAAAGAAAGCTTGCTTATGATGGCTTCTTGCATTGCAAAGATTGTTGATTAAGTGCAGATCTTAGGGTATTGAGATATGTAGCCTTTGTAGAGTGCCATAATCCATGAACCATATATTTTTTGATTGCCTTTTTGCAAGGGAAGTATGGAACCGTGTTTGTCATAATCAATGCATGTGGGATAAAAATAATAATCTAAGACCTGACATAATTATTTTATTGTTTTCTAAAAATATTGGAAAAGAATTAATGTTGTTATGGATTCTTATTTCAACCGAAATTCTTTGGTATCTTTGGGAAAAGATAAATGATGAAAAGTTTAGGGGGGTCAAGCATGAATTTACTATGTATTACGAAAGACTCACCGTCTCTAATATTTCTATTCAAGTTGCTCTAATGGTCAAGGTATCCAAGGAAAGTTTTCTAAAGTTGGTTGAAGATGGCACAATATTGGTAAGCCTTCAGGAAGCGAACTTTGGACAGGGGTGGCAGTATACAACAATTTTTTTTCTCAAAGCCCTTGAGATCTTCCTGAAAGAATTCAATGAGAAGGTGGGTAAAAGTGGGCAGGATAAGGAGGCTCCTCCTATTCTTGGCATCGAGGACTTCTTCAGGGAGGAAATCAAGGCGACAGGTTCCCTCTTAAGGCTGAAAGGTGCAAGGCGCAGGAGTGTTGACAACTAGTGGCATGTTCAATCTTCTTCCTTCAAGTCTCAGAATGGATAGTTTTTTGAGTGGACAACAACAACTTCCTTTGTTGTATCTTTTTGTAAACTACCAAGTTGGGCAGATGATCTCCTCATGTAATGTAAATTGAAAATGATGTAATTGGGGTTGGGTTAGTCTGATCTGCAAGGGTGTTTGTTTGACATTGGGGATGCTACTGTGAATTTTTTGTATATCTGACCTGATGTATATTGTTGTTCCTACGATAAGTAATACAAACAACCTACCAATTAAAAAAACTACATATAATTAGGATGTAGTATAATTTGTAAGTAGAAAAAAATATAGAGATAATTTCTTTTTGGTCGTACGTATAACCTTGCGATAAAGTCATATTATTCTGATAAATACAATGGACAAATTAAATGACCTCACTCATTTGGAAGCAAATTTGTGAATGTTTATAGGTCAAGATGCATAAATTGTTACAAATTGAGAGCTTATCTATGGTTACAAAGTAAAATAAATAAATTGGATGGTGTAAAAGTACCATGGTGGTACTGTGAAGGAAGAATAAGAATTATTTATATCTAGATTTACTATGTGAGGTGTAGTAGAAGAATAAAGATGAGATGATTAATAAGAGATTTTCTCATGGTGAAAGTTGTGCAACAATCTATGCAACTAAAGAAAAATCAAAACTAGCATCTAATAATCAAGGTCATAATAACAATAGATTTTAGAAATAAAACTTAGATTCCAACTAGTCCTACATTGTAAAGTTTTCTAAGGAGTTATTTTTTAGCTATCAAATTGGATTGTTTCAATAGTGCTCACTTCATGTAAGGGAACAAGTAAGGACATAGACAACTACTTATTATCTTATGTAATGTGCACATGATCCAAGCACACGCCTACTATAAAGATCTAAAGGAATTTTGTGTGTGCAAATAATTTTAAAATAACACGTAGTGCTAATATTTATATATGCACATAAGATTGGAATGTATGCACAAGAAAATTGGTTGTATAGAGTGAAGGAAACAAAATACTAGCATAGTTGAACTCTATATATTAAAAATAAATAAAGTATGGTTGCACAACTTACAAGTTAGAGTCCAACAATTATCATTCTTGATTATCTTTATACAATTGTAAATTTGTATTGATACCATATATATAAAATAACAACAATTACTTTAAAAGCTCATACACAAATCAAAAAACTTAAATTTATTATTACAATTAAAATATTTTTAAATTAATATTGAAAAAGTATTCAATAATCTTATATAAAAACACTTTAGAAAGGAAAAATATATTTATATTCTATCTTTAAAAACATTATATATATTACAAATATTATAAAATATTTTATAAATTAAAATATTATATTATATTTTCTTAAACTAAATTTTTGTAGTTTATTAATAAATTTTTAAAATTGTAAATATGATTATATAAACATAGTAAATCAAATTAAAATTATAAAATACCACTAAAATAAAAAATGGTCCACGGACCATCAAATTCTAGGGTTAAAATTGTAATTAGTTGATAGGTTACATATAAAGTGAAGTTTCAACCTGAAACTTATCTCACACCATAAACATGTAGCCTTTAAACAATTTTTCATTGTTGTTTACTTTTTATGTAGTGGTTGTCTCTAACCAATTAAACGTTCCTTGCTTCACGCCTAAAAACAAATCTCAACTTGCATTTAATATGTAGATCTTCAAATCGAATCAAATTTTCGTCGCATGCAAGCCCTAAAACCTTGATATTTTCAAATCCACTTTTTGTTTATAGATTGACACAATGGTTGTAGGGAGATTGGTTTTGGTTCATCTCATTTAAAAAAAATTGTTGTGGTAGGGCTTCGAGTAAAGTTTGCCTACAAATTTTGCCCATTTTTTCTCATTGGCATCATTAACAACACAACATAATTTGTGCAAAATCTTGAGGTAAGTCACTTGCCATGGTCCTGGTTAGTTTTAATTTTGGAATTTGTATGTCGTTGTTATCATTTATTTGTTTTGTTTTATTTCATTCTAAAAAAAATATGTTGTTATCTATTAAATGAATGCACGGTTCTTTGGAAAGTTTTCTCATGTCGAAAAAACAACTACTAGGTAGTTGAAATATTCCTCGCCTTGTGCTTGAAACAAACTCTAACTCACAACCAATATTTTTTTTAAAAGGCTGCAAAAATCTTGTCTCCAAAATGTTTAATAAGATCGTACATGACTGATATGGTTCCAACACTATATGAGAAGTCATAATAAAACCATTTCTAGGCAAAAAGGGGTAAAATGAAGGCATTGGGTATTTTTACTTTTGTTTTTCCATTATTATACATTCTTCTCTTTTTCTTAAAGCCACAGTAGCTAGAATATTGTTTCTAATTTCTTCTTTTATTCTCTCCTACAGGTCGAGATTCATCATCAGGAGTCCTAGATTGATAGGGTAGTAGTTGAGGATAGGGAAATATGTTTCCCGGGAAATGTAGGCCATGACCCAAGCAAGAATAATATTTAATTTTTTCTTTTCTCTTTTCCACCCTATTCACCATAGATGAATATAGACGAGACATGGTTGTAATATTTCCTTATGAGGGTGCTAGATATAAATGCACAATGACTACATTGAGTTGCAGGCCGAAATGACATGATGAATCTTAATATGTTTGGTTTATAATTATTATCTCTTTCGTTTTTAACCATAAATAATGATATCATTTTGGAATGCTTAGGCATCCAAGCTTGCTTATTCTCTTCTTTCCTTTTAAAACATTCACATAAATGTCTATTTAGTGTAAATAAGGGTTCTTAGGCCAAGCTTGGTTATGCATATACGCACACACAAACATGTCCATTTCTAGGCTTTGGTTACAATTTTTATTTCATTAAATCAAATGCTCTAGCAATGTAAGCCATAATGTATACAAGAGATGTGGGCTTAGATTTTTAGGTATAGCCATGAATATATATGCTTATACTATGTGTTATATTTGTTTGCATTTAATATCCCATTTCTTTATCAAGAAATGAAAAAGGAAACATTTGTAAAATAAATAAATCAACAAGATACAATTTTCTTGTGCACCCTATAAAAATATTGTAACAAAATTTTATCATTTGCTATAACACAACAATTTATTAAAGGAAAGACTTCATACAATCTCATTGTAGTTTCATATGATTTTTTATCAATGCCACACTGGTACATTATAAGAATATTTGTACTTTGAACACTACTCTAACTAGGTGTTCTATCTCATTTTTTTATTCAACAAAGTAAAAATGAAACCAATTTTTTTCTCATAAAATATTGCATCATGTATTTTTGTTGCTTGCACAATTACTTATATAGAAACATCTAGTTAAAATTTCACTTGCTAAGAAGATACATATGCATTTTTATTTTGACTATATAACAAAATAATTTGGGCTAACTCATTATACAAGAAACACTGATTCATTTTCAGCAACACATTCAGTTGATGGATCATATTACGACGCCCCTTTGTCATGGGTTTTCCCCAATTTAGCACAATAGCTTAGAATATTAAGGTTTACCATCATAATTTGATTTTCTTCTTGTTTTCCCAACTAAAGCCAACCTATACACATCAAAAGACTTCTTTCTAAGGCCATTGGGTGATCACTACCCATTTTAGGACAACCAATATATTCACCCTCAAGCTACAAAAAATACATAGTGATCAAGAGAATATTACACATCAACATAACAATATCACAACACAAGGGTACAATACTAATTTGCAGCCAAAACACACACATTCAAGCATATATTTTTTTCCAAGGAGTGTACATGAGGAATTTTTAGGAACCTCACCAAGGGGAGAAAAGGAAATTTACTCAAGAGGGATATTATCATCGAGAAAACAAGATTTTTTTTTTGTAACAACAATTCTCTTTCCATAATTCTTCTCATAAGCATCATACACCCTCAAATCATACCTTCAAATTCTTCTCAATACACAATCTCACAATTTATAAGTTGTTCTCCCAATTAACTTTTGAGGGTACTCTTACCTTATATATACTTTTTTCAATGCTAAAATTTAAACTACAACCATAACATTAATAAATATGTTTCTAGCTATTTATTTATTTATTTCTCTCATATTTATGGAAATTTTACATTCTTTCAAAATCTTTGGTTGAGTTGAGATTATTTTGACAGTTTTGAAATTTGATTTTGTATTTGTATTTTAGTTTGTTAAAATATAATGTCACTCACTTGGAATTTGTGTGCCAATGTTGATTAGGGTGATGCTTATCATGCTTACTTTGCTTGGGACTCTTTGAGTCTTTCTTGAACTTTTAGATGAATTTGCCTTACCTTATCTAAGAACTTTGTTGCCTTATCCACCTTTGCTTCCCCTTTTTTCCCGCCCTTCTTTTGATTGTCCAAGACAAACATCAAACGGGCATGATGTGCATCCTTTCCATTTTTATATTACTACATCGAACAATTTCCCATGTTACTAATTTTATATTTTCTCACATGTTATTGACTTTTTGTTTTTTGCAGTTTGCACCTTTTACATAAAACCAATCGTGCATTTATGATATAAGTCCACTAACTTATTGTTTCAATGTGTAGGAACAAAATAAGTGAACAACCAAAAAGCTTTTTCTAGGCTCATTTCATACAAGAAAAAGGAATCATCGGCTATAAATTCTTCAAAATTGAAATTGTTATAAATCTTCCCTTCAATTGACTATAAGAAAATATGTAATACTAATATTTTCAAATGTTGCAAATACTTTTGTTGTATTAAAAAAATATATGTAAGCTAGCTAGAGAGTACAGTTTGATGTGTGTATAAAATAAGTTAAATTTACTATTTTTTGTGTATACAATTATGAAATATAACCTTGAAATACATACAATATCATTTACCACATTTAGAAAATGCTTGTATTGCTATTCACTTATAATCATTTGAAGGAATAATTTGTAACAACTTCAATTTTCTTTGGAGTGAAATTCACAATTTCCTTTTCTATCAAATGAGGCTAGAATTTGCTTTTTTTGTTTATTTTTTCGGTTCATGCATATTGAAACAAAAAATTATTAAACTTATATTATAAAGGCATGCATAGTATTATGTTAAAAGTATACTATAGACAATAGAACGTTAGTTTGTATTAAACAAAAGAAATAAAGAGAAAAAAAAATATTGGTAACATAGAAAAATCTCTTGTTATATTGATATATAATTGTAAAGCATACACCTATACATCATGAAGGTGTGAATGTATTAGCTTATAAATTATTTTTGTAAAATATAATTATTAAACCGCCAATGAAAATAATAGATTGAAAGGCTACTGTTGCATTAAAATTTGTCTACATGAACACATTATAACAAAAGTAAATTTATAGGGGAGACATTTTTTCTTCCTAATAATTGTGCATGAATTGTTTTTCATTCTTGAATATCAATTGAAGAAGAATGGCGGTTCTATGGGTGATCTCACAATACTGGTTTGCAATTTTTGGCCAAACTGGACACTGAAATAATTTTTTCAAACTAAATCTTCATTTTCGGGCACCTATAGCGGTTAAATAGTGAAGAATTTGAAGATGATGCAAACTAGGATTTGTCACATTTTGTTTGTAGATTCTAAATATATATTTTTCAAAATTTTTGGAATCAGATTGCACTTCTTTTTCCATCTCCTTCGAAAACTAGTTTTTTTTCTTTAGTAAATGACATTTTTAAGGAGTGACGCTCACCATATAACACATAACTCTTTTTCCATGAAGGATAAAATTATAATTTTTTCAAATTTAGATTTTTAACTATGATATCAGTGCTTCTAATTGGTTAGATAGTGTTTTATTGAATATTTTTTCCTTAATCAAGTTTCAAATTCAAACCAATTACAATTCAGACATAGGCAGACCGTATAACGCATAACTTTTTTTGTATGTATCGAAATTACTTATTTTTTGTTGGATCAAGGACTTCAATATCTGGTGCACTCATATTTTCAATTTTTTTTTGATAATTTGCTATTTTTCCACATGTGCAGAACAAAGAGCTTGATTTTCAGTGAAAAACCTATGTTTAATAAAACTAAAAAAACAAATACATAATAAAACCAAAACATATTAAAATTATATTCGTTGGATAGCTCATTATGAGGACTACCATCATCCAGCTGGGTCTGTGAAGTCTCCATTTTTATCCTCAACTCGAGCTTCGCAATGCAAAATTCTGGACTTTTTTGGTGCCAGAGGGTGAGAAGGCGAGAAAGGGGGGTTCGAGCGAACCCTCGAGGGGGTTCGCTTGAACTAGGGTTCATTCGAACCCCCTTTCAAAAAGGGTTTTCTTTGTGTTTTCTTGGCAGGAATGGTGGGACCTTCCATTAAATGGGTTCGCTTGAACCTAGGTTCATTCAAACCCTTTTTTGGTTCACTTGAATCAAAGGGTTCATTCGAACCCCAAAAACCAATTTTTTTTGCATGGGGTCATTTTTTGCAACTTTTCCTTCCTCACTCGAATTGTAAACCACTTTTGTGAGTTTACCCCTATCTTAAGTCTCTTTATTGATCTAACTCTAGATATAGAGCTATAAACGTCAAGCTATGTATTTCTATTATAATTACTGGTAATAATTCTAACTATTTGTAGATACCTACGTGATTGAATATTGAAGAACATGTAACAAAAATATAACATGGGGATCAATTCAAAAAACTAATGACATATTGAAATTATAAAATAAGTTGTAATAGTTTATTTATGTAAAAAACAATTGCAACTACAACTATTGGTAGATCATAGAGTATAAAATAGTATTATAATATTACATACTATTTACATAGTTCTAAAAAGACAAATTTGATGTAAGGAGCACTTCCTCCATAGTATTCATCAACATAGTATTCTAAAAAAATATAAAAAAATGTCAATTTTTCACAAGTTGCATGAAATTCATTTATTGTTGATTCCATTGATTGGACTTCAAATTTATGCATGACATGTGCATCCAAGCAAGTTGTCTTGTCTTGTTGAAGTAACTCAAAGCAATTCAATGAAATTTTACTTGCAAATGTTTTCATACTACTTTTAGGGAATCCATTCCAATTGATAAATGTGCTTGTTTTTCCTTTGATTGATTTGTAATTGATTATCAAATGACTTCAAGTCATGACATGAATTTCTCAATTTATGTGGTAAAGAGGTAGTAGCAAACTCATGCTTGGATGAGTTGCCAAGCATGGTAAGAAATGATCCCTATATGTTCCACCATTGCCCTCTTGGGCTTGCAATTTCAATGTTCTCTCATTCATTGGTTGTGTTGTAGGTTTCATTCTCATAAAGGTCTTTCAAGTTATTCTTGTCCACTAAGCAATTTCAATGTGGATTCTACCATTTTCTTATAATAAATTAAGCAAACGTCAATTCAATGGTATAAATATAATTTATTTGCAATTGAAAAAAAGAGAGTAGTAGAATGTATTGTGCTCAAAGAAGTTGTCTACATGTGAATAGAGTTGAAGGTCATCTTTGTTTATTTCACAAAACAATTATCACTACAACTCAAAAACACCATGTAATGGATTGTGCTCAAAGAAGTCGTTTCCATCATATGAATAAAGCTCAAGCTCATCTGTGTTTATTTTTTCCTCTAATTCCTCCATCCTACTATAGAGAACTCGTGTCTCATCATGGAATGCAATTTGAGATGAAGAGTCAATTTATGTTCTTAGATTCAATTAAATGACATCTTTCAAATTCAAATAATGACACTTGATAAACACTAGCCACTCTATTAGGAAAACAACCACCCCTATGAGTGAACCTAAGGAGAATCCAAACCTCTAGCCATAAAAGTAAAAAAGAACAATTACTTATTAATGATTTAATTTTGAATGATAGATGATAGTTATGCTCTACTAAGCATCTTTGTCCAATAGTTATTCAAACATAGTTTTTTAATTTTGACACATTATCTCAAATTAGCAATGCCAATAAACATTTTTTTAAGATCTTTTACAAAATTCTTGGCTTCTCTATTTACTTAATGCTACTTTCAAATTTATAAGACATTCTATATAAATTTCAATCAACATAACCATTGCACCTCCATTACAATCTTGGTGTAAAATTGTCAAATTGTTAACCAAAAAAAGAAAACCATTAAAAATGTGAAGACAAAATTACAAGAGAAATGATAGCTTGAAATCAAGATTGTATACATAAAAAATACTATTCTATACAAAAGATATTATAAATTAAATTAATGTATCTTCTATACACATATAAATTTGTACTCTCTAACGTACTAACTTTATATAATTTTCTATCCGATAACCCTTACACCTCCTTTATGTAGAAATGAAATGGAAATGTATTTTCAATTGATTTTTTAATTATTAATTATTAGAAAAGAGGGACCCATCACCAGATTCGCCAGGCGCCTGCCAAAATAGCGGGAAATTGGACATGAAGCTTGTAAATTGTAATGCCCGCTCGCCTCCACGTAAACGCTCTACAACAATTCGAGGATATAAGAAATCACCGCGCCAAAACTCGCCGCCAGATAAGTTTTGTTGGAATTTAATTTCTATGCTCAAGTCGCCGGCCATCTTCTCTACAAAGAAACCTGCAAATTTAAGCCCTAATTTGCATCTGTTTGGATCCCGACATCAAGCAAGTCAAGCAAACAAGAGAAGAGATAAGTGAATGGAGTCATTGAGCGCAGATACGTGTGTTCGTATAGAAACAGAAATCAAGGAAAGAATAATATATGTAAAGGGCAGCTGGTTACCCTCTTCTTTCATTCTCAAAATAACAGACGGTCTTCATGCTTGGGTTTGCAGTGGTAACTAAACCTTTTCTCCTTCTCTCAACACTCGTTTTTCTTATGCCAATTATGGTAAACCACTCGTCTATGGATTTTTAATTAACTCGCCAAGAATTTGTGCTCGCAAAGTTGCCTCGAAACTGCTGCTAGCCGTTTTCTCTGTTAATTCTCTAGAATCCGGACTAGGTTTTCTTCAGGCTGTAAAATCCTATTCTCTTTTCTTCTTTTAATTGGTAAACAAGGACACTATCGGTAATTTCTCAAAAAAGCATTGGTCATTTCTAAAGCTACATAAAATTACATTAGCCGAAGCTTACAAAATACCTGTATAAAGCCCATGTGATGCCTTGAATATTAGCTGTTAGATTAGAAAAGTCTCTGAAAAGTATTTACCAAGTCTAAAGAAACAAAAAAAATCAAATCTGCCAAAATTCCAAAGCATTTATAGTAACTTGTATGTTAATCATTGTATTTATATATTAACTTTCAATCAACTTATGTGCAAGTTACCATATGATAGATTATATGTATATATTACATTTTGATATGGGATATGATTAACCAATTATTTAATGTTTTTAATAAATTATCAATTCCTTAAAAAATTCCTTGCTTAATCTATATTTGAGATTTGACTCGTTCAATAACTGACAAGCACAGAATTGGAATCACTAATGCTAATACAATGATACGGAATGCTGATGCATAGGAAAATAAGAAAAAACAAGGCATTATCTAATATCTGATGAAATTGGGGACAAAGACATTTCAATTAGTCAATAGAATATCTAATTCATAATGTGGCTGCACATTGCACAGCTCTGCCTTGTATCTCCCAATGGCAACGGGCTTCAAATTCTATCCCGGTGCATTTAAATAACAGCAACCCTATCTTTCTTTCTTTGGTTTATTCCTGTTCTCTCCAATCAAACACATTTACACAACCCCAAAATGAAACTCTCAAACAAACTATGTTAGGTAATTGACATCTAACAGTTTTCACCTACTCTCGTCATTATATGCTTCACATAAAAGTCCATGGGAAGTAGCTTTAAGCTACAGTCTACATGACTATTTGATTTGATATAAGTGTATATGTTTTTTTGGTATTTGGAGCAGGTACAGAACAAATTGTGGCAGATCGTGCAAGCCAATGGGACCAGTCCAGTTCAGAGTATCTGGCAGATGCACAAAGGCATCTTACTCACCAACAGCCAGGCTCGGTATATTCTTTTAAGTCTGCTGGAAATGGTGACATGAGGGTAAGGGTTTTTTCCTTTTTTCTGTCTATAGGTCTTTGTTCCTCATTTTCCCTCTTTCCTTCTAAGCTCAAGACCATTATACTTATGTGTTCGAAATGAAAAGCTAATGTTAATGTTTAAATTTGGGAGCATGAATGTTGCATTTGTAGTTTATTACTCATCACAAAGTACTGCAAAACAGGAAGACACATCATGTAAACATGGAGGTCAAATTTGTGTCAAGCAAATGATCATTTTTCAAACTTTCATCCATGATAATTGCCACGAAATCTCCATCTCTTGGACTATGGATTCACAAGGAAGAACTTAAATTTTGATTTAATGATTCTATCTACCATGGAATATTTTGGATTAGAACCAACAGGTTTGATGTTGAAGAATGTAAAAGTGGTGTTAAACACATGCCTATTGTCCAAGTATAAAAATGCGATCATTATCTGTAGCACAGTAACATTAGCCCCCAAACTGAAGAGTAAGCGTTAACTTTTTTATTTTATTTTTTATATTACATGATAGTGAACAAAAATGTTACAATATATAGCCAGAAAGGCAAAGGACAAGCTCTGAACCAACTAGTACATCTCCAGTCCAAGAAATGATTCTCCCAGGATTAACTATGCCCCTGGGATATCAAAATGTCACTCAATTACAGTAACAGACTGTTAAACATTAAATAGTTAAGTTTGAGCCATGCCCAGTTCACCGGATAGCAAAGATTATGCATACATATTTAATCAAAGTTTTAACAAAAGAACTATCATTTTTAATCTTCATCTTTTATATTGACTTCCAGATTTCCAGGAGGTAAACATCATCCAAATGCACACTATCATGATGACCAGGTACTATGTTTTCATTCAGCTTTTCCAAATTTTCAGGAACATGATAATTAACCAACTAA
The DNA here is from genome assembly GCA_007258455.2 of Sequoia sempervirens. Taxonomy (NCBI): domain Eukaryota; kingdom Viridiplantae; phylum Streptophyta; class Pinopsida; order Cupressales; family Cupressaceae; genus Sequoia; species Sequoia sempervirens. The sequence goes on from VDFB02321190.1 coordinate 450,120, forward strand.
TTCTCAGGTACATTGCCAACATATCCATGAATTTGTTCATAGTTTATAAGATCTTCATCATTGTCACTAGGATTTTGGAGTCACTACCATTTCTTTCCATGTCTAACCCTCAATTAGGATGAAGAATGCCATATTTGTGAAGGATTATCACACTTTGGTCTAGTAGCCTTTAGAATTTATCTTTCCATGTCTAGCCATCAATTAGCATGAAGGATGTCATTTTTCTGAAGGATTATCACACTTTGGTCTAGTAGCCTTTACAATTTATCTTTCCACGTCTACCCATCAATTAGCATGAAGGATGCCATATTTGTGAAGGATTATCACACTGTGGTCTAGTAGCCTTTAGAATTTATCTTTCCATGTCTAGCCATAAATTAGCATGAAGGATGTCATATTTGTGAAGGATTATCACACTTTGGTATAGTAGCCTTTAGAATTTATCTTTGAGAATATCCATAACTATTGTAACCTACATATTAATTAAATTGATGGTGACTTCATTGCATGTGTCTGTAAGTAACCTCGATTTGTCTTGAAAAATCTTCTTATCTTTAGCTTTCCAAAAAGACCACAAAATTCCAGTAGACAAAACCAACCAAAATGTCATGCCCCCGAAATTACAACACTAAAATATATAATGTGAAATACAAATAAATAAATAAAATAAATAAAAAAACAAATATTAAAAATATAAATATTGACAATTTAAATATTATTATGATTATAAACATTTTTTTTATATGGTAAGTTGTTACCTATAGGGGTAACACCCAAAAAATCAATGAAATCATGCAAAATGGCATGGGGTTCATTCACCATATATTTACATCACTCCTCTGTTTTTGTATATCTAAACATTTGCACGTGGGAGTGCAGTTATGATTTTTACGAAAGCCTTGTTTTATTGATATGATCTCTACATTATCTCGTTTGGCCTTCACTTCGTCTCCACTCCTCATCCGCATTCTTTGTTAAAATGTTGAGTTGACGTCTGGAGCGTGTGTCAAGTAGCTCAATACATGTGTTACTTCCCATGGCTCATCAGGAATTAATGCATTTGAATCCCGTCCGTATCTTCATCTCGTCGAATAATGATTTGAAGGTACCTGCATTTCAATCTCAGTTGCCTTTTTATATTTGCAATATGGCGAGGAAATTGCAAGGGCTTAGTTATCATACAATGGAGACTCCTATTTTTCTTCAGAGTAGTAAAAGCCAGTTGGCTTTCATGGGGCAGATAACAAACTATCGTCTGAAAAATGTGTTGGTGGAAAATGACCATTTGATGTCCGTGACAACTTCAATAACTCTACTCTCTCAAAGCAATGGTCTTTCTTTACCATATTTGTTTAAGCATTTAAGGTTCAATCCCTCCTGAAACGAGGGTGTTTTCAACAGATTGTGGTTTTATCTTGTTGTAACACTGTTGAAATCTAATTTTGCAGATTGTACATTGTATTTTGATTTGTGATTTTCTAAAGTAGTCTATTACTTCTTCGACATGTAATTGCCACTTTGGGTTATTTTCCTAGAATTTGGAATGAATTAAATTAGAGATTTTTGAAATGAGAGCATTGATTATCAAATTGTTAGTTTAGACCTATGGTTCGAAACTCGAATTAGGTAGAAGGGACTTAGGGCTGCTTTGTATTTCTAATATGTTTAATGATTTTCAGACCTTGCTTCACATAAATGTGTGGCCCCTTAAAGGGTTAGGTTTTGCAGCCAGAGAGTGTAATCAATAATTCTTAATGCCAAAAATTGGATCCCTTCAACCCATTAAAAGATTACTTAGTAAAATTTATGTGAGTCTAGAAAAGGAGCTGGATTAATCCTATTGCACCTATTGAAGGGAAGATGTAGAAACAAGATGTGTGACTTTTTGAGCCTATCGTTCAAAGCTCGGTTGGAGTTTCATTCTACTATCAGATTGTGCTACCTCAATAAGATTATTTTAGCATATGAATTATGGTGAAGCTGGATGGGTGTCAGGCCGGTTATAGGACATTCTAGCTATATAAGGAGTATTCCCCTACTATCTGCTGTGTTTATTCTTGGGGTAGTGCACTTGCTATATTTGGGTGATGTGCAGAATTGCACTCTTTACCCTTTGTTATGCTGATCCTTCTATTAAATCTTTTAGACCTTCCCAATTACTGGGATCTTCTTCCATAATGACTTCTTTGTCTTGTCTAACACCAAAATTGGCCAATAGGTCCACAGCTCCATTGGCTTCTCTACACACATGTGTTAGTGAAAAGTCCTCAAATTGTTCCAGCAATTCCCATATCTTCTGGACCTAAGCCTCTAATTTCTAGTTGGGCCTGTCTTTTTTTCTTATTGCTTGTATGCATAACCACGAATCTCCTTCCACTTATATCTTTCCAATGCCTTTCTCTTTGCATAACCACAGGCCTAGAGCCAATGCCTCCATTTCTGCCTCATTATTGGTTGCAATACCTATCTTTTTGGATAGGGCCCATTTGCATATGCCTTTGTTATCCCTGATAATACAACCTGCTCCTGTTGGACCTAGATTACGTTTTGTTGAACCATCAAAATTAAGCTTAAATTTGTCTTGTTCTGGGCATTTCCAGACTATTCCCTTTCAAATTCTTGTTTTATCTGTCAACTGTCCTTTGGGCCTTTTCAGTTTGTCCCATTTCTTTTGCATTCCTCATCCCACTTCGTAAACTTGGTGTTTGATTTAATTCTGATTTTTGCATTTAACAGTTCACATAATCCTTCTTTAATTTTTTGTGTTAGCCTTTTTGCTTCCATACTTTTTCCTTGGAAGATTCTTCTATTCCTTTCTTTCCATATGTGCCACACAATCATTGATGGGGCATTAATCCATAGATTTGACCTTAGAGCTTCCCTTCTTCCTTTGGGCCAACTACTCAACCATTCTCTCAGGTCTTCTTGTCTTGCACTCGACCACCCTAGGATTCCTTGGATACAATCCCAACATATCTTTGCATATGTACATTCTAGGAGAAGATGATTAATCGATTTGCTGTCTTTACAACATATAATACACTTGTTTGGACCTTGTATGCCAATTGTCATTAACTTGTCAATTGTCAGTATGCTCTTGTGTAGTGCTGTCCACAAGAAAGCACCTGCTTTTGGTAATACTGTGCCAGCATAGTTGACTCGGCCAGGAAACATTTGATTGAATTGCATTTTGGAGCTGATATCCCAATTTGATCGAGTACTCTCTTGATTTCGCTTCGCACCATATAATTTCATTCTCTTTTTCTATTATGAAGATTCTTCTACTTTTGAGCTTTTTTTTGAGGATTGCTTTTGTTGGCCCACAGTTGCCGTTGCACCAAAAGATCGACCTGTTAATGCCCGATACAACTGCCAGAGTTAACAGATCCATGGGAGACGGTTAGTTCATGTCACGAATCTGGAGGGGAGTGCTGACCATTTGCCAACAAACTCCCCCTCAGCGTTACCCGAGGGGATTCGAACCTGACACCTTTGGCTCTGATACCAATTGTTGGCCCATAGTTGCCGTTGCACCAAAAGATCGACCTGTTAATGCCCGATACAACTACCAGAGTTAACGGATCCACGGGAGGCGGTTAGACCATGTCACGAATCCCGAGGGGAGCATTGACCATCTGCCAACAACTTTTGTGTCTCCCATAATAGGCATTGTGTCTATATCTATCCATTCGTGCTGGTTACCAAATTTGGGGGGATCATTGCAAATATAGTCTCTTACGTTGCTCCCATATTGCTCTTGTAGTAAGTTTATGTGATCCTTCAGCTCTTCCATCTCTTCTAAAGCTTTGTGGCCATTATTGAAATGAGAGAAAAAATGAGATTGTTCTCAAATTAAAATTCAGTCATTCACATTACACATAAAACTATTACATAGTATTGGCTTTATAAGGCCATTATTCCCGTATGAAACTGATTGCGGGAATATAACTTCCAAAACCAAACTTATTTATCAAATTAACAATGGCACGTTAATTTATTTATTTAACTATTTATGTCAAGTACTAAATTCTAACACCCCCCCTTAGTACTGACATAGAGAAAAACTAGAAATTAGTACAAATATTCTTTGTCACTTTGATGTGGAATTTCTTCATCACTTGAAGTGTGGTCCTTTCCTTCAATTATCAAAGCGTTATCTTGCAACTTTTCATCAAGTAGATCCCATGCTCTTTGTTTGCAATTCAGTACTACATGTCCTGTCTTTTTACAATGGAAACATGTGCCACTTGCATGTTTGAACTTCGTCATATGTTTTGATTTTTTGTAAGAAGTACTAGCCTTGTTTTGTGCAGTCAATGCAACTTCTTCTTTTGAAACATGTTTGTTTCTTTCATCAAGCAATGTGGATATAATACTTTCTAGACTTGGATTGGTTTTGCTTAAGGTGAATACCTTGTGAGTCATACTATTTAAAAGTATGGCTTTTGCATCATTTTCCTTTATTTCTTCATTTATACCAGCCAACTGATTTATCAAGGAATGAAATTTACTGATGTGAGACACTATATCTTCACCTTCTTCCATTTTCAATCCATACAACTTTTGTTTTATAGTTATTTCTACACTATCAGCTTTTGATCCAAACAAAGTATTCAATGTTTCCCATATGTCCTTAGAAGATTTTTTAAAATCTACATGATGTAAATAAGGTTTAGATAAATTGAGACCAGTTATAGCCAATGCTTTCTTATCTTTTACCTTCCATTTTTGAAGTTCATCTGCATATGTTGGCTTTGTCACTATACCGTCAACAATTTCCCAGAGATCTCTTTCAATTAACAATAATTGTATCTATATTTGCCAACTGTGAAAAACATTTCCATCAAACTTTTCATAAAGGCTTAATTTATCCATTTTGTGTTGAATAAAATGTGTCCTTAAAAAAATACTTATATCTCCAAATTTGAATGCCAAATCAAATGGGCGTAGCCCATTCAGTTTCCCCTATAATTTTTTTTAAAAATTATTATTTTTGGAATGACAACAATGAACAGAGTGAAGTGTTAAACAGTGGCAAAAATGAACACGGCCGAGAGAAAGAGAAGAAATGTAGATGAATGATGGAGTCAAAAAGGGTTTTGCATATGGTCTACATTTCTCACCTGTTGACAAATGCAAGAATGGTAGAAAACAATAGCAATTGCACGTGGTCTTCATTGTAGTACCATTGTAAACACCGTTGTGGGAAATAAACAAATGAATGGAGAGAGATCAGAGAGAGGTCCAAGAAAAAACCCGCTCTGATACCATATTGAAATGAGAGAGAAAAAATGAGATTGCTCTCAAATTAAAATTCAGTCATTCACATTACACAAAAAACTATTACATAGTATTGGCTTTATAAGGCCATTATTCCCATATGAAACTGATTACGGGAATATAACTTCCAAAACCAAATTTATTTATTAAATTAACAATAGCATGTTAATTTATTTATTTAACTATTTATGTCAAGTACTAAATTCTAACAGCCATTCCACGAATCCCTCCAAAAATCAACTTGTCTCCCATTATTGACTTTCCATGTTAGATGCTCTGTGATTATTTTCCTGCTATCCCAAAGAAATCTCCAAATAGCAGATCCACCAATTGAGTTTCCCATAGTTAAAATCTCTTTGAGTCTCAACTATCTAGATATTTATTCTAAAAAATTTTGCACCACAATCTCTCTGGTTCTCTATACATTTTCCAGGATAGTTTCACTCCTAATGCTGCATTTGGTGCCTTCATCTTCCTCAAGCCAGCTCCTCCCTCCTCCTTTGGTAGGCATGCCTTATCCTAATGTAGTAGGGGGATTTTCTTTTCTTCCTTAGCCCCTTCCCACAGGAACTTTTTCATAAAACTTTCCAGGCTTGATTCAATCTTGTGTGTAATTTGGAAACATGACATTACGTATATTGGAACAACTGCCAGTACTTATTTTATCATTAAGATTCTTCCTGCCAATGCTAACCATTTGTTCTTCCATGCTGCTACCTTATTTCTGCATTTATCTAGTATATCTTCCCAATGCTGTGAGCGGCTTTGTTTAGATATTAACGGAGCACCCAAATGTTTGGATGGAATTGAATTGATTGTGAATCCCAGTAGCTTTGCTATCTTTTTCTGTAGTACCTTTTTTGTATTGAAGAATAAAATTGAGGAATTCTCTTTGTTTATCAATTGACCTGAGATTTTGGAGTATTCATCTAATGTGGGCTTGATTGATTCTGCTTCCTTTATATTTGCTTCACCAAAGAGTACTATATCATCTGCAAATTGTGTATGCGTTATAGGGTTGCACCCTTGTGCCACTCTGATTCCCCTCCATAGGTTATTTTCCTATTTCACCTTGATTGATCTCCCCATAGCTTCTGCCATAATTATGAATAAGAATGGGGGTATGGGGTCTCCTTGCCTCAATCCATTAGTGGCAGGGAAGAAACCGTAGATAGAGCCGTTCACATTAATTGAATATCTAACTGTTTATATGTATTGTCGTATTAGATCTATCCATTTTTTATTGAAACCAAATCTTCGGAGGATCTCAGTTAGGAAGTCCCACTTGACTCTATCATATGCTTTGCTAATATCAAGCTTAATCATCATACCTTGCACCTTTTCTACTGTCATTGTGTGCACCACTTCGTTGGCAACGATGATGCTGTTGATTATTTCCCTTCCTGGGCAAAAACCACTTTGCTCCTCTGATATAATAGCTTTTAGCACCTTTTTTAATCTGTTGGCCAATATTTTGGTGATGATTTTAGATATTGTATTGCATAGAGAGATTGGCCGATACTCATTGAAGGAACAACAATCTTTTTTCTTTGGGATGAGGAGATGATTGTTTTATTGATATCCTTCACAAATATTTTCTTCTTCCTAAGCTCCTCTACTACTTTCCAAACTCCGTGCCCTATGAAAGACCAACATTTCTGGTAGAAACTTGCAGAGTACCCATCCGGACCTAGTGCCTTCCCTGGATGAAGCTGAAATGTTGCAGTGCGTACTTCTTCTAATGTTATTGGCTCCTTCAACATATTATTATCTGCTTCTGTCACAATTTTTGGAATACAATCTAGCAATGCTTCATTCCTGTAATCCTCAACACTTTTATCTAACCCCAAAATTTTCTCAAAGAAAGCTACTGCAGCCTCTTCTATTTCAGCCTTTTTCTTGAGGACACCTCCATTCTCATTTTTTATCTCCTCGATTCTATTAAAAGCTTTCCTTGCTTTAGAGGTGGTATGAAAATATTTAGTATTACTGTATTAGTGTCCTCTTCCTTTAACCATGTTTCTCATGCTTTGTCTTTCCAGAAGATCTCTTTTCTTTTTAGTAGTTCCTCATGATGTTGTTTGAGCTGTTTCTTTTTCAGAAAGTCTTCCTGATACATTCCATATTTAATAACTTTGTTATTTAATTCTTCTAATTCTTTTTCATTTTCTCTTTTTCTTGGAAAATGTTCTTAAAGACTGTCTTATTCCAATACTTTAATTTTCCTTTGATGTACTGTAGCTTCTTCATGAATACATAACTTGGGGTGCCTTTGATATCTCATATTCTTTCCACCATACTTCTATTAGGGGAATCGGGTTTTCCTCCCTCCACCACATATTCTCAAATTTGAAGTAAGACTTTGTCGGTGGCTGATCCCTTTTTATTTCAATCAGAATTGGAAAGTGATCGGACATTGAGACAGGTAAGATCTTGGCCTCTAGACATGCTGCATTCTCCAACCATTTTGCTGCTATTAGAAATCTGTCCAATCTTTCTGCAATGTTTGTGAACCCTAATTTGTGGTTAGTCCATGTATAGATACCATTGGATGTTTGACAATCCACACCTTGGTTTCTTCCACAAAATCTCTAAAGTCTTGCGTATTCCTGTTTACTTTTTTGAGCCCACCATTTTTCTCAGATAGGTCCATGATAGCGTTGAAGTTGCCTCCCATTATGTAGTATTGGTCACCCATCAGCCTAATGTTGTTATTGATTGCTTTCCATGTCTCCCTTTTATCCTCAGTTTTTATTGCCCCATATACATTAAATAGAGCAAATTCCAGGTCTGTGACAAAGTTAATTACTTTGCACTCCATCCAATTAGCATGTGATTGTATTAGGTTAATTGTGAGATTAGCTCTCCTCCATAGGATTGCAAGACCTCTCGCCGCTCCATTGGCCTCATGGAAAAGACCTGACCAGTTCTTGTAGTACCTCAGAAAGTTCTCGGCCTCTTTTTGATTAAGTTTGGTTTCTGTAATGCCCCTTGCAGATTTGACTTAGATTTTCAGTTTGCTCATTCAGGAATTTTGTCAAACATTTGTTGTCAACTGATATGATGATGTTTTGTTTGATTTTTCGTTTCTGATTTGATGCTATAGTGTAATGCATAACAGGATTCCAAATCACATCTGCTAAAGTCTAAACTACAATGCAAGCATTGTTGAAGTTTCTTATGCAATTAAGATGACTGACAATTCATAACATGAGCAGCTACAGCAGATAGGAATTTCTACAAACATTTGTCATGCCAACTACATTTCCATTTCCATATTATTGAAATGTAGACTTAATTGGTTACAAGCCTTTAGTTTAGTTCAGCACGGTAGTATGCTTACAATGCACAACTCAGCATTCATGAGATGATGTAAATACAAAAACTGTTAAAGACAGCAGTATATTATGCAGACCTGGGTTTGATGACGATTACAATGAATTCGCTAAATACCAGCAGATTATGGTAATGAAATGCAATATGAAATTGTGATGAACCTGGAACAATGCTTTTTGGAGAAGTAACCAGCACTGTGAAATCCAAACGAACCTTCCTCCACAAGTGCCTGACTTTCTACTAACTGGATGCGCCAGAATTCCCAACAAGAGCCACGCTTTAGGTGATTAAATCGATGGATGCTTTCCAGCGGACTTCCTCAGCTTCATGTATTTTGTCTTTATCAATAAAATGGCCTCCTTCAGCTTTGCGTTGGTTGCTGACTTTGTCTTATTCTGAACATTGAATAAATCGTCTCTTTGAATCGCTTCAGCAACCGATGTCTTCTTACTCTTGAAGTTATTGATGCCTAAGCTGCTCCCGACATGTTAGAGAAGACGTCTTTCCTCTGACTTTCCCAGCCAGGTGGCGACCATAGAATAATTCCACCCTGAAATGTTCCTTTGTCTTTAACTCTTGTCCTATCTGCTTTTAGAATAAAATATGATTTCTTTAGATGGCGCCTCTTTCAGTTCGATTTAATGTGAAGAATGATTCATATCGAGACAACACCACGACTTCCTTATATTCGCAATTCTTATTTTTGTCCTGATTGGACTTTACAAATTTGTCTTCTTTCTGCAGCGTATTGTATTCTCACTTCTTACAAATTGAGGGAATATGATTTTTCCCACACATCAAAGTCAAAGTCGTATTCACTTGAGTTGCGCTAGAAATGTTTGTCTTTTCTCAGCTGCTGACTGTCTCTTCCAATTTTTGTCTTTTACTGCAGATATTTATCTTTTTGCGTCTCCCTTGAGGAGCCTCTAAATCGTGTTTGAATGCGTCCTTTATTATTAAATGCGTCTCTTTCTGAAAATGATCACAAAGATACCAAAATCGGCTTCTTCTGCTGTAAATGATTCCAACAAAATTTGACAATGTTTTTAATCAAAATCGATTAGCATTCTCAGACTGCAATATGATATGCTGTAAAGAGAGAATCGATCTTCATCAACAGTAATAACCAGCTGCAATTATCAAATTAATCATTCTACACAAATTTGGTCCACAAGACCATTAAATTTGTGGTTATCGAATAATCCAGCAATGAACTCCCTTCCTGAAGAAGATGCATAATACATCAGCTGTGCTCTCCAATGAATCCTTGACTGCGACAATAAATCAGCTGCCACAATCGATTGATGCAATAATACAATAGCTATTGCACCTAATGGTCTCTTCGATGAAGCACAAAGTAGAAACCCTGGGTGGATTTCTCAACTCCAGCTGGGGTTGATCTTTCACAACCGAACCTGGCACTCTAGAGTCTTCAAACCATGGAGCGAATACTAAGCATTTAGCTTCAGCCACTTACCCTGCAGGTAATGAGTAAAAATGAATTCCAAGTCAAGTGTGTCCAAATGCTTAGCCAACAACTTCTTAAATAGATTTCCCGATGACCTCCAGGAAGCTTCTAGAAATATATTATTATATTACTCAAGTGACTTTTATTATTTTATTATTTTATTTTCAAGTCACTTAAGTCACTTTATATTAAATTAATTAAATAACAAGTCATTCCTTATGATATTAATTTATTGGAATAACTTAATAAATAATTAATTTAATATACCTCCAATTCGGGGACATGATAGTTTCCTGAATCATTACTCTATCTGCCTCTATCTTCTCTTCTCTAGGTGACGCTTGACTAAGCGTCTTTTGTTAGGGGCATTTAGGCCCTTGACATTCCATGAGGAGATCTTCATTGCTGTCGAAGGGAGACGCTAGCTCCCTTGGATATCATAAAACATGAGATGCTTTTCAGTCCTTTTTCCACTACTTCTTCCTCCCTTTTTTGCTTGTTTGTTTTTCTGCCTCTACCTTTCTTTGCTTTACCCATTGCTTGTGTTGCAGTTTGACTAATACACCTAGGATCAATAATCCCAAGCTCATCTAGCTCTAATGGATCTTCTTCTTCTTCTAGATCCTCAAAATCTGACTCCTCTTCTTCAAGATTCTGGCATTTGTCTGTGACACCAAATTCTTCCTCTGGGACTATCTCTTCCGCTTTTGGATTTTCTTCTGATTGTGATTTGATGTTATTTTCTTCCAAAGGAACATCATTAATCTCCACCATATCCTTGATACTGTTGTCACATTGTTTCTTGCTATTCCTGTCTTCATGCTCAATCATTCTTTGTGGTGCATTTTTGATTCCTTCTGCTACTTGATTTTGAGAGCTTTCCCTTATTTTTGGTTTCCATACTACTTTAGTCATTTGCTTCTTCTTCAGTACTTTCGCTTTTAGGTTTTTGCTGCAATTTTTTCCTTGTGTCTTCTGCTGCAATATTTTAGGTAGAAGTTCTTGTCTTCTTCTATCTCCACTGATTGCACCCATTTTTCGCCTTCTACACATAACAAAACTTCTTTTGGGATTTGTCTGATGGCTGTGATCTGCAATCTTGCATATAAATAAGAGTCTTCCTCAATTATTTTGTATCTATATCCATTAAGGTGCCTAGTGAGTGCCTAATCTTTTCTAGGCAACCCTCTGACCGATATTCCAGAGGTAAATTGTGTAGGCACAGCCATACAGGGTGCTCATACGGGTTCAACTTGAAGGGTTTGAAATTCTGGTGCCATTTCTCCATGTATAAAGGATGACCATCTAATTCCCATAGCCCTCCTTGTAACACCTTGTCTCTTTCTTCTTCCGAAGTGAAGACAACAATGAAAAAACCTTTAGGGAAGAATTTAATTATCTCCTGGGTTTGCCATGCTTCTTTGACCCATGCCTTGATTTTATTCCTTTCGAATTTAGGGCCAATGAATCTGCAAATAACTGCCAAGTTTTCCAAAAGCTTTGTCTTCTTCGGCTTCTTCTGATAGATCAATGACTTGAGGTTCAATAGTCTCCATGTTTTGTTGACTTGTGTTCTTTGGGTTGGCTTATGTGAATGTTCAGTCGGGTCATGATTTGTTGGCTTTGTATCCTCTACCCGCCTTTTTTTAGTCTTCATTGTTACAGCAGAAAATATGGTCGCAGTCGCAATTATCTGCCTCTTCAATAAGTATGACTTCTAGCTTCTATTTCCAGATAGGCTTGTGCAACTTGATTAGAGGTAGAGTTCGTTGTATGCATGCAAGTATTCGCGCTTTCGTCCAATATCTTTTTTGAAATTTGCAATATGAATTTGTTAGTTGCTTAAATTCGCAATTTGTATGCAGGACATGATTATATATAATAATAATAATAATAATAATAATAATAATAATAATAATAATAATAATAAATATATTTTAATAAGAAACATATAAATGAAATGCAGTGATTAAGCAAACAGCAATCATTATTAATTATAATGGAGTAGTTGCATTTGTAAAAAGGCAGCGGTCAAACCAAAACTAGTTAAAGGCAGTAGTCAAACCAAAAGTCATACCCATTCAAGATTACCTCCTTTCAAAGAGATACGTCTCTTTGTGGAGATGCAAGAATATTTAAGGAAAACATATTCCAAGAGGTGGGGGCATCGAACCATCAGCAAATAAGTAATATCTTTTGAATATTAATCAGTAATCATCTAACAAGGAAATCAAGCAATTTGCAACCCTGACATATCGATCAGATTTAATATAAATCTGCAGGCATACAAAGATCTAATACAGTCTGGTATGAATTATAGGGGCAGCATATAGTAATTATTTTATGAATACATTTTGATTTCTCTCATATGCATATTTCATAGTACTGCTGTAATGAATCAATACTTAGATTATATTCCTTTAAGGAAATAGATTATATATATATAAAATATTAAATGGTCATCTTTGTTAACTTAAGTCTTTAGTCTGAGTTTCTTTCAGTTAAGGCTATAATCACGTCCGTGATTATTGCATCTCTATCACTGTAATCTATATATTCATTTGCTCAATCAATAAAGATATCTCTGATGATTTATACAACATGGTATCAGAGCGGATTAATTCTGGGCACCTTTATTTTTCATATGTTTTTTTCTAAAGGAAAATTCGTGGGTTTATTTTCTTCCAATGTTTGGGCGCGACTTTGATTCTGTGTATGGTCACGTGTTTTGTGAACCGTTTTATGCTGAGAGCGTGTTTGAGGTGTCGTTTCTGCAAATCGCGACCACGACCCTGAGTTTTTCGCGTTTTATAAATGGCAGATTTTTTTAAGGGTTTCTGAGCACGCGTTTCTTTCTCTGGCGCGATTTCTCTATCTAGGCGCACGCATCCATGAGGTCGCGTTTTTATTTTTTTTGCAAATTTCTAAAAAATCACAGGGTCTTTCTTTTGTGTGCGATTTGGGCGTGACTTCTTTTCTTGGCCGCGTGTTTTAGCCAGTTTGAGACGTTTTTCATTCCTTTTTGGCGCGATCTCTGGTGTTTATGGGCCGCGATTTTTAGCAGTTTTTAGTGCGATTTCCAGTCGTTTTCTGGGCGTTTTTCAGCTTTCATTCTGAGCGCGGATGTGGGCATTTTCATCGATGTCTTTGTGGTTTTTTCTTTGAAAATTCGTGATTTTATGAAATCCGACTAGGGTTTTTGCCATAAACCCTTTGTTTTCAGATGAATTTTTTTGAGTGCAGATTTTATATGGGTTTTTCAAGTAATTTTCTGGGTTGCCTTCAATTTTTCTGGGTACTTTGAAATTTGTGCCTCGATTTTTGTGCTAGTATTTTGAGGTGATGGCAGCTTGAAACAAATTTTTTAAGCTAGTTTTGACATAAATTCTGGGAAAAATAAAATTTCTGTATAGAGTTTTTCGAAAAATTTTTCTTCAAAAATTTACAAAGTTTTGGATTACCTTTTTTCGTGCTTTGGAAAATGGGAGGGATGGCGACTTTGTCCAATATTATGTTGGAAAGTTCGCAGAGGTTCAATGGAAAGAATTACAACACGTGGAAGCAGAGGATGCTTACCATCTTTGAGTACCGGTGTCTGGATGCGCTTGTTCTTGGTACAGAAGTTCGTCCCACTGCTGCTGGGAAGGATCAGGACAAGTATGATGGAAGTAATCGAGAGGCAGTCATGCTTCTTAAATTATCTATCGCCGATGACATGTTACCAAAAATACCTTCTGGTAAATTTGCTGGAGATCTGGAAGCACTTGAAAGATCTTCATGAGACCTCAGATAAGGGAAGGGCTTTCTTTCTGAAGAATATGCTCTTTTCTATTATGATGGATGACCAAGTGTCTTTGCAGGAGCACTTGATGAAAGTAAAAAATATTCGCGATCAATTGGAGGCCATTGGTCGTAAGGTAGAAGAGGAGGATATGGTGGTGATCACTTTGAAAATTTTGCCACGTTCCTACGAGCACTTCATCGAAATGCTCAACATTACATCCACCAATGTTGATTTGAAGTTTGATGAGATGTGCAACAAACTTTTGCAGCAGGATCGGTGGAAGAAGCAGTTTGGGAGCAACAGTGAGTCTCCAAGTGCTGAACAAGCATTTACTGCCAAGGACATTGGCAAAGGCAAGTTCACTCAGCAGAAAGGACGAGGCGATTCGGAAGAGCTCCAAGAAGTCTTTTACTTGCCATTACTGTGGGAAGATTGGTCATATACAAAGGTATTGCAGAAAGCGGTTGGCTGATGAGAAGTCCAACCAGGAAGCATCTTAGCAAAGTGCTCACGTAGCAGAGTAGATTGAGCAGAAGGAGCAGAAGGAGTCTGCACACTTTGCATTTTGATGACCACCACAATATGGGTAGACTTAGTTTTTTGTTTGTTTGTTTGTTTGTATGATGACCATTAAGGGAGGGTATTAAATATTAAATGGTCATCTTTGTTAACTTAAGTCTTTAGTTTGAGTTTCTTTCAGTTAAGGCTATAATCACGTTCGTGATTATTGCATCTCTATCACTGTAATCTATAAAGATATCTCTGATGATTTATACAACAATATATATATATATATGCGAGTATACAATAATAATGCTTGCAGCAATTATTGAGCCTTATAAGTAATTATGACTCTTTAATATAAAAATGAATAGATTGTATATATAGATTTATGTATGTCCTTATCCTATGATCAATCAAATGTAAGGTTGAAGGGAGCAAGTTAGGAGGATGCAGTCTACGGGCTCCCGCATGCTAAGAAGCCCACCTCAAGGGTGGAATTGTCTTGGTTCAGACATTCCTGCCGCTTGGGGCCAAGGGGTGGGTTGTCTTGGTCGAACGCTCGTGCTCTTGGGGTTAGACAGGTTGAGTAGTTTACAGACACACCTTTCAAGGCTTTCCTATCAAGCCAAACTATGATTGGTTATTAGGATGGGATTCAAGGAATTTCAATCATAAGAGGGATGGACAAGACAGCATGGATAGGAAAAGTAGATACAAGTGTATCCACTAAGCAGCCCACCTCAAGGGTGGAATTATCTTGGTTTGGACGTTCCTGCTGCTTGGGGCCAAGGGTGGGTTGTCTTGGTCGGACGCTCGTGCTCTTGGGCTTAGATGGATAGCTTCGGGTGGACTTATCCTGCTTCTCATCCAAGTCTTGTGATTAAAATTTTCACTATGCATTATGGATATTGGTAGTTTAGATAGTTTTGGAATAGTTATGTATATTTTAAATAGATAAGGCATTTATTATGTTCTGATCACATGAATTATATTTCCAATATTATCTAACATGATTGCAAGACCTAAAACCAAGATTCATCTTGTTTGAAGCATTTAAGTGGTAAGTTACAGCCCTAACTACATTAAGCTTGTGATTCTAGGGCAAGATTTAGGGCAATCTCAAAAGGGAACATTACACAAAATGTACATAACTCTTTATTGAACCCTTCAGCATATCCAAAAAAAATTCTTCCCATGAAATATTCTCCTTTTTTGCCCACTCAAAACCATTCCCAAAATATAGACTCCAAACATTTTTTTGGAAAAGGACATTCAAGAAACAAATGCAGATGATATTCTTCAACATTACACAAAGAACAATCAGACATAGAAAAGCCAAAAGATTGTAAAATAGATCCAACAACAAGCTTCTGTAACAGTTACAATCATCTAAAGCAAGGTTTATTTGGGTTCTATCCAAGCAGACAAAATGTGTTTAAAGACAAATTTCCTCTCTTGAAAAGATAAAGCAAGACCCCATTTACTGTTCAAAACATTTATCACTTTTTGGGGGATTGATGGTGTTTCTGAGTATAACTATGTAAGAATTTCTTGCATCAATGTTTTGGATCACACTTTGTGGTCCTTCATTAGGATGAGGAAGAACTTGATGAAGGATCACAGAATGTGATCCAAAATGTTGATGCAAAAACCACTATACCCAGAAATACTATCAGTCAATATCAGGGATTGTGGAAATACTATGTTTGTTATCATGTTTTAGGTGTCAGAAAGCATCACTACAATTTTTTATTTGAAATCTTGGTGAGGGGGACCATCTTCCCATTTCATAGTATCCAATATTTCAATATCGAAAGAGAGATTTATAAGCAAAGCAATCCTGCTTATAGTTATTGAACAGGTTCTACTTTGAGAGTTAGGAATAGAGAGCTTTCTTTTTATTTCTTCCCAGGATAATATAATGCCATTCATAAATAGGTCATTAAAATCTTTAAGCTCCTTCCAAAATTTGGCAGAGCATCCTCTAACCAGAGACAGAGGTTTGTTATTATATGACAGATTCCACCATATGAATCCAAAACTGAAAAAGTGCTATCCGTTTTAGAGAAAGGTTCATGATTAGATAAGAGGTGTCTGACAGTCTCCCAAGTCCTCCATATACTACAAAACCAATTGATCCTGCCAGTTTGACCAAAAAGTTACCAAAGAGCAAGTCATGCAGATGGAATCCCTTTCATATTTTAAGTATTGATATTGGGGTTCTATTAATGGGGCTCTATCTTAGCAACATAAGAAAGACAACATATGGCAACCTGCTTGAACAACTTTTAACAAGGCATGGCAGTGCTAAAGATACAACTATAAGTATATAAGAACTATCTGTAGCATATAACAAAAATTAACATAGGAATACAACCACTACAAACATCATAGTTATAAACCATCTTTCCTATCGCCTTGCTTAGAACCACTACCTAGATAACCAAATTGCTTGCATTCATAGGTCCAATCATACATACACCCCTAAACCAAAATTGGGGTGAGTTCAACTTTGGCATCCACAACCTTTTCTGTAGCTTTTACTAGATCATGAAACTTGAGGCCACACACTGCCACATCCCTTTGCTCAACACATGTCAAAAAACCATGTTTCAAGATGGGCATTGTATATACATTGGTTGTTTCCAGCGTGCCTTTATGAACTAAAACCACCATATTTCTTATTATGGTGTGCATATCTTGCATGAAATTCTCTAAAATCCCCACATTAATTTGCAAATCTTTGACACCTGTTCTCATACGTTTCAGCCAGGAATCAATGTCTGCCTCCTCCATGATGCCTTTACCTTTACACATATCCTGTTCTTCCCAATCCCAATCAGCTTCCTCTGCCTCAAACTCATTTGACAAGGGTTTTAGAACCAACAACTCCATAATACTTCCCTTAGCTTTGCATTCCCTACTAGCTGCTTCAAATTCTCCTTGAATTTTGCCAATATGGTAGCATTAGACTGTAACAGACCATTGTCAACCAAGCACTCATTTCCTCTAACGACTTTAACAATCATAAGGTTGGCCTCCAAATTGCAATTGGAAATATGCTTAATCTATGATCAGAATCTAGTCTTCACCTCAAGGGTTCTTGAGAAGAGGAGCCATCCACCATGACTGTAAAATACCCAACTACTAAAAACATCAGCCACAAAAACCCAAAAAGTCCCTTCGCATGCTTGATAGCTCCACTTATAGATATGGAAATGTACACAAAAGAAATAGTTCTTATTGCTTTTGGAGATATCCTATATCATGCCCCTACCAAAATTCAAATCTAGATTGCAGCATGTGAGCCGCCAAGAAGTCAATGAAAGGTGGCGCCAATATCATCGATTAGAGAATGCTAATAAAAGTGGTGCTAGTGTCATACTAGCAATTTAAGATAAACGTAGTCAAATTAAAATTAAACTATAATTTACCAAAGGGCAGTGATTATGTGAGAAAGGTTGTGACTCTTTCAAAAATAAGATAAATATTGGAGATCATTCCATGAGAAGAAGACATCAATCCATTGAACATGAATATTATGACTTATTACAAGTGAATATTACAGCCAAAGAGGATGAAACCCTTCCAAGGAAAATTTAGGGATTTAAGGATGAAAACACTTAACTTATCCTATCAGATGAAAACCCATAACATTCAAGGAGAATAGCTGCAAATTGGAAGGAGAATTATAGCAGAAAATCAAGATAAATTTTATTTTCAGATTATGTCATAAGTTATAAATCTGAATATTGTAATAGCATTCATAATTTTAGATAGAGTCATGTTTATAAATATAATACAACTATCATTTTGAGTTAGAATTATTGTTTAAAGGCAAAAATAATAAATGTTTTAGAAAGGAACAAGATCCAAGAGAATTATTAGTGACAACAAAAGAAGAGTTAGAATCAAAATCATAAGAAATTGCTAAACCCATAGAAGAATATGAGTCGATATTGTGTGTTGAAGGTGTGTCATTAATTGTAGATGATGCCAAAGAAACATCCACCCAATTTTCTAGTAGGGAAATAATTGAACCATGTAATAATGAATTGCAATGTATGGAAATGATTGTACCATGTGATGCTGTTGTGAAGAATGATTTGTCTAAGATTGACCCCCATGAGGATGAATTGCACGTTTATCAAGAAAACTCCATGATGATACATATTGACTACATGGAAGTTAACCGGGGGACATTCAAACTCCCTAGTTCCAAGATTGGTGGGCTTGTTGATGGGTTAGTTTGTAGTCATGAGGAGACTTTTGGTTTACCTCTTGGAAAGACCAACAGTGGACATTGAAGAACAATGGATGCATTCACCATGTTGTCATCCCACAACACTTGAACTTAAAGTAGATATAGTCACCTTGGGGAGCTTGATGCTAATTGAAGTAAAAGATATAATGTGTAGTGAAGGACACCTAGATCCCTTTACTCAAATACAAAATTGGCTTTGCACAAAGGAGTGGGATCTTGTTGTTCGCAACACTTCCATAATTCATCATGACGGAGGATGCAACATTTTGCTATCATTTTGGATGTTAGCAATGACAATCAAGAGTTTGTATTCATTACCTAGGATCCTTGGTGAAAATGAAATGAGAGAAGAACTCTGTGATATTTTTGGAGATTCTCTAATTGGATTAGTTACAACATGTGAGAACCTCAAAAGTGGACCAAAAGAATATAAAATCATTTCAGAAAAGGACATTGCATTTAAGGTCATAGATGTGTGTCATGCTTTTATTTCTCATCTTAATATATGGGAAGCTCACCCTTTTGCTTTGACTCAAAGAGATATACATGACACTATGCAAATGTTGGGCCAACCAAATCGGTTCTCTGCAAATACAATTGTTGCCAAAAAGAGAATTGATTTTCAGATTGATAATTCCTCTACTTGGTTTCAAACTATGCTAAAATTGCAAGATGTCTTTGTGTTTCTTCTCTTTGAGGATGAGAGAAAACTTTTCTTAAATTACAGACCTTGCTAATTTCCAACTCTTGGTTTTGTTGTTGAGAGTTATTGGGAAAGACAAGTACATGAGCCTGAAGAATACTGGACAATAAATTGTCCTCATACCTTAGGGGATGGTATCGACCTTGCAACCTTAAAGGACTATATGGACAGTTTGGTTGAGGCAAGTATACTAATCCTAACTCTCCAAAGACATCATTGTAGTATAGCATCAGACATAATCAAGACAATGAGAGAAGCGTTACTTAGAGCAAATTTATCAATTCCTATCATAGGGTCGAAGCAAAAGCTAATTACATCACAAGGAGGATCAATGATTAGAGATGACAAATCTACAAGGTTGATTTAGGATCTCCAAGAGCATCCTAGCTTGTGATTGCTTAAGGTCAAGCAATCTTGGGAAGGGCGGACTGTCATGCCCCGACGAAATTCAAATCTAGATTGCAGCATGTTAGCCGCTAAGAAGTCAATGAAAAGTGGCGCCAATATCATCGATGAGATAATGCTAATAAAAGTGGCGCTAGTGTCATACTAGCAATTTAAGATAAACGAGTCAAATTAAAATTAAACTATAATTTACCAAAGGGCAGTGGTTGCGTGAGAAAGGTTGCGGCTCTTTCGAAAATAAGATATATATGGGAGATCATTTCATGAGAAGAAGACACCAATTCATTGAACAGGAATATTATGACTTATTGCAAATGAATATTACAGCCAAAGAGGATAAAACCCTTCCAAGGAAAATTGAGAGATTTAAGGACGAAAACCTTTAACTTCTCCTATCAAGTTATTGGACAAAAACACATAACTTGACTAGATATTAGGGAGAATCATTCAAAGAGAATAGCTGCAAATTGGAAGGAGAATTATAGCAGAAAATCAAAATAAATTTTATTTTCAGAATTATGTCATAAGTTATAAATCTGAATATTATAATAAAATTCATAATTTTAGATAAAGTCATGTTTATAAATATAATACAACTATCATTTTGAGTTAGAATTATTGTTCAAGGGCAAAAATAAGAAATGTTCTAGAAAGGACATTACATTCCTACACATCCTTATAATTAATAGCATATAGATTCTCCGAATCATCAATCTCCGTGCTTTCCACAAATGAGAAAGAAGTTTTCATAGCACCCAGATTATCTAAGAAATCAACAACCTTGTTTTATTCCATCTAGCAATGGAAAATTTTAAGTGAAAAGTACTTATCTCTTCATCTTAATATTTCTTCTAAGAACGTATTCAGATGTCAATTTGGACAACTTTTATTAACAACATTAACAACAATTTGTGAATTGCCTTCTATTTCAATCTCTCTATAGCCAGCTCTATAAGAAACCTTTAAACATGCAATAAAGGTTTCCCACTCTGTATTGTTATTGGTTTTATTCGCAAGATATTGTGAGCCTCTTGGTATAAAGTTACCTTTCTCATCTCTTAGATTAAAATCTGCTACCACCAAGCTAAGGTTGCCCTTAGAGGACCCATCAAAATTTAGCTTTACTGCTTTTGCAAGCACTTGCCATTTCATTTCTTTTCTCTAATTCTTACTATCTATTAACCCTTGAACCGGTGGATTGCATGGCAAATATATTTTCTAATAAGGACCTTCCAAGGTACAAGTGCCTCAAAAGCTTTCAAAATCCATTTTATAGCCAATGTTAAGCCTTGCATCATAAGGTTTTTTAGACTCATCCCACCAAATTGTTTAGGTAGGCAACACCAATTCCATGAGACAAAATGCCTTTTTCTGCTACCTTTACCATCAAACTAAGAAAATTTCTTATTAGTTTGTTGAATTTCTCCATCTAAGAACTACCAAATAGCCAGGTAAAGGTATAGTAAATATTGAAAGAGGATAGAATTTTTTAGCACACTTGAGCTTTGCTTGCAATAGATAGTAAATGACCCTGCCCTTTTACAAATTTCTTCTTAACCTTCTGAAAGACCCAACCCCACATATCACACAAGGAAGGTTGTAAGGAAAACAAAATTCCAAGATACTTGACTAGCTTTTAGGCCTTCCTGCCCCTCACTTGCTTCTCCTCTCCCCTCTCCTCCCCTCCTTTGCCATTCCCAACCAATGTTGGAAATCCATTGAGGATGAGTGTTAGCCTAACTCAAGATCATAGACTTATGGGAGGAGATATTTGAAACTGAAGATGAACAATAAATATCAAGTCTGGCCAACAAATTGGAGAAATTATCTTCTCTAAATAGGGAAAGAAAGAAGTGTTGTCTACAAATTGAATGTTGATAAAATTACAGGCATCAAGAGACATAATATCTCTTACAAGAGGACGAGGAGAAGTTTCTCCAAGCAAAAAATAAATAGCTTCAGAGGCAATCATAAACAAGGAAGGGGCCAAGGGGCATCCTTGTCTAGTAGAGTTTTGCAAATCAAAGGAGTCAGTTGCCTCAATGTGTGTAGAAGCATCATGAAATACTACCTCATTTAATCTACATAATTTATCTTTGAAACCTAAATCTGTCAAAACCACCATAATAAATGACCACTCTCTTCTATCATATGTCTTTTCAAAGACTAACAAGGCCACACACATATTTTGACCAAAACTTTTGGGCTAGTCAATACCTTCCCAGCTTGTAATCAGGTTCTCTAAGATATATCTACCCTTGATAAAACTTTCTTATTAAAAGGAGATAATATTAGGAAGAAGCCTTTTTAGCCTTAATGCAATCAATTTAGCTAAAATTTTATAGTACACATTTTTTAAAGTTAATGGGTTGCCAATTTTTAACTAAAGATTTTGTCCAAGGGGTTGAGCTCAATTAGTTAGGGTGTTGGTTTCTCATTGGGGAGACCCAAGTTCAAATCCCCAAAGGGACATCTAATGTGGAATTCTAAGTTGTGACTATTAGTCTTTCATTACTGTGGTTGGGATATTTAAAGGTGGATTTTTAAGTTGTGACTTGTGGTCTTCTGTTGTAGGTTTCTAATGTTTTTGTTCAAAAGGAGCTTGTATTGGTCTCATGTTAATGCACACAAAGAGCTTGTTTTGGTCTCATGTGAGCAAAATATTTGTAATTGAATGTTATCATCTTTGGGGAGAATGATAACACCTTTATTAATATATTTTTCTAGAGATCCCACTTGAAAAGCTTGCTTATAAATTTCTAAAAGATCAACAAAAATCCTGTCCTTGTTAGCCTTATAAAATTCAATGGGAGGACCATCAATGCTAGAGGCTTTGTCTTTCTTAAGGGAGCTTACAGTACAATAGACTTCTTCCGCTGTAATCTCTTTTTAAAGGCTCACTGCATCACAATTATGAAGTTTCATAGGTATACTTTTATTGCATAAAAGCTTGGATTTTTTAGCTTGAATATTACTATCATCAAAAGTAAATAAAGTCTCAGAGAAGGACATGAAAGCTTTCTTCATTTGATCAAGATTATCAATTAATGTCCAACCCACATCAATTGGCCCTATATTTACTTGGCAAATTTTGTTTGAGCAGATTAACAAAATACTTGATCCGTCTATCTTCACCTTTGATTCAATTCATTTTAGATCTAATTTTAGGCCCCTAGAAGCAATATAATTCTGATGACATCTACATTTCAGTTTAAGAAAAGTTAACAAATCTCACACCTCATTATTTTTAGGGTTATCTTGTAACTTTGCTTCAAGCCTCACAAGCTCTTCCTCAGTTTCTAACACAACTTCTTCTTTTCTAGGTTTTAGTCTTACCAACTATTCTTAAATTTGTTTGTCATGTATCACTACAAGCTTTGTATAGAAGAATGACTAAGTTGAAGGATGCACAATTTTATTAATATTTTTCAAAATTTTTACACCATCTAAACTGTCCTGGTCAAGCAGAAAGTTGACATTTAGTTTAAGTATCCCACTTTCTTTATCCAACTTGATTTTGTTGCCCTCCCTGTGATGGTCAGAAAGAATATATGGTCAAACCTTTCAACTATTAGTCAATTTCTGGTAATAGTAGAGCATGCTTGAAGGAACTTTGAAAATAAAATCTATCCAACCTGGAGAACAATCTTTTATCCCCTCTCTGATTATTGCACCAAGTAATCTAAATATCCTTCTTGTCTTATTTATTATGCTCAAGTGGGTCAAACAAATTGAGAGCTCTTTTCATTTTAGACCAAAAAATTTTTCATTACCTTTCCAGCAAAATTTAAATCCACCAATCTTAGCCTCTTTGTTCTCTACCATATTAAAGTATTCACCCAGAGTTCATGAACTCTAGGAATGTTGTTTGTTAATCAGTTTCACAAAATCAGCTCCTTATCTGTAGTCATTAGAAGCATACAAATAACAAATCCCAAACTTGTTTCCTTAATGATCAATAACAATTGTCTCAACTCTGTTGCAAGGAGAACAATCTGATCAGATGATCCTGCTACCCATGAAGACACTTGGCAGACAATAGAATAACAAACCCTCCCACCCTTTGTCATGTTTGGTTGGGAAACTAAGTTGCATTTTCCCAGATAAATGTAATAGCACATTCCAAGGAGAAACTGACAACTTTTACTTAAGGAAGCATTAAACAATCTAAGTATCTCTAGAATTAAAAAAAGACCTGACAACAACATGCCTATTAGAAGCCTCAAGGCTTTTGACATTCCAACTGAAACGATTTATGAAAGGGGGGAGGAAAGGGATTGGGTCCCTTATACAATCTTTCTAAACAATTTGGAAGCTTTTTCTCTTTGCCCTCCTTATAGGTTTTTGGTCTAGGATTACTACAATCAAGTTGCTTCCTCTTTTTAATTTCATCAGCAAGTTCCTCAAGAGATTTGTTATCATTTTGATTAGCACCAACTTCATTACAATTCATTGGACTCACCTTATTCTTATTTTTTCCCCATGCTTGGGGTTATCTGAGGTGGCTTTCATTCTTTTGGAACCTCCCATATAAATTGTATGAGTCTGTTCAGGTTGCTTGTCAGGAGCATCAGTTTTCTGTATTACATTTTTGGCTTGGGAGCTTGGAGGTACCTTCTCATGATTACTAGTGGTATCAACTGTTTATTTTTAAATAAATTACAGGATATCAAGCTTACAATTCACCATTGCTCTCCAATTTTACTAGTCTTATGAACATTAGGCTCGGAAGAGGCAAGGATAACCTCATATTCCACCAAAGAGATGGAGTTACTCTTATTATAAGGAATCTCTTCCATAGCTTGAATTTCACCCTCATTTTCACTCTTCTTGACCATAGTTTTATTTTTACAAAGAAAACAGGACCCCGATTGAATTAGATCAAATTGAACAATCCTCTTTACCAAATTGAATACTTAAAATTTCCAGAATATTTTCCTTAGGTTTAACTGAAATTAAAACCCCAGCATTTAAATGAGACAGGGTAAATCTAGTTTCTTCAACTTGAAAAACCTTCCCAAAAGGCTTAAAGGTATGCAAAATAAGCAATCAAAGTTGAGGGTAAATTTTCTGCACCTCTAACCACCTAGGGGCTGTTTGCATGATAACTTCACAAGGGCCTATCTTATGGTTCCAAAATATTGTCCTAAAGACAGATCTCACCATCTTTCTGTCTGTACCATTATCAATTGGAATTTGAAATATTACCTTTTTCTTCCCCATCATTTTCATCTGCAAACTTGATCTCTTGTGTTCCATAAAGATCAAGTAATGCATATCCGGTTTACCCAAGAAGCACAAACATTTACTGAAGATACCAGATTACCTTGGGAGGACATAACAATAACAAAGCTCAATAATCCAAGGACAAGCCACTGCCCATTTGACCAAATGTGAACGGCAGCACAAATATCAAAACACCAAACCAAAAATAACAAAAACCAAAAATAGAAAACACCGCAACACAAACAAACTTTAAATCAACAAACAACAATGGAGGACTAGCAATACACTAGTTACCAAGACAGCAAAGGGAATCAATCAGATTTGTTTGCAAGAAGCAAGTTAACTCCAAGAACTCTAATGGAGGACAACTCTTCATTTTCCTCACCAGCTCTAGAGCATCTCACCCTCAACCCTTAGTAAGAGTTGACTCGCTGCCACTTGATGTTTTAATGGTATATCTTTTTCGGAAATGCACAACTGAAAGCTAAGAAAAAGTAAAATCTGTCTTTTCTTCCAAAAGAGATTATTATATGACACCATTTGCTGATGGTTGCTGTTGCACATGGGATTGCTCAGCGGTTTTCAATTTTGTATTAAAAATGGTAAAGGTTATTTTTAGGTGATGGCCAAGTCAGATGCCAATTTAGTGTATGAGACCCCCACTGTGGAATTCCACATGAGAATTTCCTTACAATTAGCTTTATATATTGTTTAAATTTGTAACTCCTTGGATTTGACCCTTCGACCGAGCTTGTGATGAATCAAGCCATGCCAAACCATCTTAACCCGACATATGTCCACCACGTTCATTCTATGTTCTGTACATTTCTTTTGAGAAAAGATATTTAGGGAACATGTCTCAACATTGGTGTTGGTATCTTTGCACAACTAGTTAGATCATGGTAACTACTAGGCTTCCAATTTATAGAACCAAACATTTTAAATTGCAACCATCTCTAGATCATGCATGTCTTTCTTATCAGCACAGACTGTGATTCAATTAAAAAGACTAAAATGGATTGATATTTGGATTGATAAGTGACGAGGATAGGTATTCCAAATTTCTTAATCATTGGGTGACTATCCTTAGTAGTAAAAATATGGACCTTTCTGTTTTGTTTAATCTTTAAACTGTGATTGTCTTTGAGTGAATATACTCTGTACAACAGTACAAGTTGTATGAGAATCTTCAATATGTCTAAATTTGCAGACTCTTGTCTGAGCTGGATTAGTGTGCAAGAAAAAGCAAACAGATTTTCATCAAAATGTTTTCAAGTTGCTGTGTGTATGAAGATGCTCAATTGTCACTTAGAAGAGGCCTTAACTTTGGCTAATCCACATCTTACCAAACTATGTTTGTGACCTTGCACAATTCTTGCCTTATTGAATAAGGATAGAGCTATTTGATTCTAAAAGTCCACAAGATGCTTCCAAGCCAGCAACATCATTTTTCCTCATTTGTGCTTATTATTTATAAACAGAGTGAACTTTTATAATTTAAGTGTATCAGTAGTATTATGGGCCTTAGTATGACATAAACTAGCAATTGTACCTCTAAGTACAATAGCTAAGCCAATAGGAACTATGAAACACAGAAAAAAGAGCTAGTATACATATATCATTATGGAAAACATAGAGGAAAAAGAAACCCGTAGATACATTTGTAGATGTAGATATTTACGTAAAAGGGGAAATGAAGATACAGAAACAGATAGGTATTATTAGAAATTTAGAATATTACATATATTTATTACAGAAAAAATAGAAAAAAAGGCACACATGCATGCAGGTGTTCATGAAAGTAAAATCTTTTAGAATTGAAAAAGGAGAAAAAAGTACACCAATATAGAGATGTACATAACCAGAAACCAACACATTATTTGCTGTGGAAATTGACAGAGAAAAAAGGACTCCACACATATATAGAGTTTGCAAAATCAGATAAATCTAATATAGCAAACACTGAAGACAGCCAATGCACATTTATAGATAAATAGCACTAAGTTTTTATCAGTGTCGAGGAAGAGAAAATTACTGGCACATATGCATGGAATTAGAAAAATGCATATTTAATAATTTATATATGAATCTTCTGGAGCAGCTGCACTAATAAGAATTCTGAGTTTCTTACCTACATTTTGGGCTGATCGCTATTTAGAAACCTGCTGCAATCTATAAAATCACATATTTTACTCTTTAAGTTTGTATGCATGGAAAAATATTAATTCCTTCTTGGTTCCATAGCCACTTCCCAATCAAAGAGTTTAAATGCCTTGGGATAATAATGAAAGTAGAAATGGGAGTATGTAACATCTGTTAACAACCTTAGTGCACTGATTTTTGTTTAATTTAGAAACATGTCTGATTTGTGTTATGGTTTCTGTGGTGGCGTTACAGGAAATAACTAATTATGTGATTGTTTCTGATGTATTTGATTAAAGCATATATTTTGATGATAAAAAAATAATCAGACTAGAGAGAATTGAAAATTAAAATGTGCACCGCAGTTGTCATGGACATTAGAGAAGGAAGGTACCAAGCTGGAATGGCGATGGAAATGCGAAAAAGCACCAAATGATCAGAAAGTGACGTCTGAGATATTGGATTTCCTGCTTGATGCAAATACAAGATTGAGTGTAAGAGACCATCATTTGTTTTATTGTTTGCTGTTTGTGCACATCTATATTTATGTTTATTGTTCCTTGCATGTACATCACTAAGAGGTTAGTGTAGATTTGTTATGTCTCTAAGTTGGCATAGATTTGATTATTAGTTTTCTTGTTGATGGTTCCTCATACTTTGTTGCTTTGTCTCGTTCAAAGTTATGTGCTGGTGTGTCATCCAATTTGGTAACTCCTTCCTTGTACTCCTCGTACTTTGGTGGCAATGTACAACTTATTGTCGCTCGACGGTTTTCTCCCTCTTTTCCAATTTCTCCAATTTGTATCATATTGCAATCTTGTTGGAACACATCATAATCTTCTAGCTGCCAATGAAAGAGCTTGCTTAAAGAGCTTGTTTCGCCATTGAACAATGGTGAAGGTCAAGTACTACATCATTTGGCTCCATGGGACCTTTCTCTTCTTTTGCTCATGTTTCCCCTGCATTCGAGTTTGAATTCAAGGAAGCCACTTCTTCACTCATTGCTTGATTTCTTAGGTCTATAATGTATTTCCTTCACTTGTTTTCTATTGATAGGGTATTCTTCTTCCAATTATGATCAGCCTTGGCGGTGATAAGTCATCCTTGACCCAATAGTGCATGGTAAACTTTTTTCTCTAGAGGAATGACCACAAAGTTGAAAAAAATTGTTGAGTGCCAATTACCTTTTGTGCCATTTAGGCTCCCAATGGTTTGATCCCATGTTGATTTGCTCCTACTAGTTGGAAATTGGAATGTTAGTGGCCAAAGGGTGGGTTTTCCTTGGCATTTCCATGTGTCTTTTGGAAATATGTTTACTCCATATCCTTCGTCAACAATAGTGTTTTTCAAACTTTTCCCCAGAATTTGTATATGTACGATGGTTGGTTTTTTACCTATATTTATTTCTAGTAGCATCGGATCATTGGCTTGTTCGTTGTGCAACTGTGATTCTATTATTATATCTGCATTTGTGTCTTCACCACTTCTTTCTTGACTTTGATTCTAGTCGTTGTCCATTGTATTGGTGATTGCCACTCTCAGTTGTGGAATACTTTGCGAAAGATTTGCCATTCTTACTAGTACAATGGTTTGTAGCACTTGTCTTCCAATGTTTTTATTGGATTCAAATTGTGTAGAAGTACTTGCTTTTTCATTGGAACTCCTCTATTTCTTTGCCATGGCTTGTTCTACCTCCACCTTTGCATCCTAGAGCCTTTTGTTCTCCATGATAGGGTTTAGATTTGTAGCCTTTTTGTCAGGTGACGACCAAAATTACCTTATTGCAAGCTTTTGGATTCAATTGTGTATGTTTTTGTGTTGACGTTACAGATCACACTAAGCAATCCATCATCAGGAAGAGGAACAATTGGAAGAAAGGAATGCAGATAGAGCCTAATAAAGGGTGGGGGAGAAGGGGTGAGAGAGAAGAAATTGAGAATAAAGGGAAATTGACAATTAGCAAAAAGCTAAAATTAACAAACATATGAATATAAGGTATTATGAAATATAAAAGTCCATTATGAGCAAAAAATGCATTGGAAAGAAACTAAACCAGTAAAGGGAATTAGCAACAACAAATTAGGAAGGAAGCTATAATGATGCAATTAACAAATGTAAGCAGTATACCAACATGAAGAATTAAATTGATTATGCAACTAAAATGTGGACTTTATTGCAAGCAATTAGAATAATATAACTAGAAGAATAAGCAATAAGAAAGGGGAAAACACTTGTCAAAAGAAATTATTAAGTCAAAAATAAATAAATATATAAATCTATTAATAAACATGAGAATGAGAAAATTATATAAATATAGGAACAAGAATAGAGAAGTAAAAGAACATATACGAAAAAAACAATAAAAAGAAGGAACAAAAATAAGAATATAAGAGTAAGAAAGAACAAATACGAATAAAGGAACATATATAAGAACATAATCAATGAATGAATATATAAGAATATATATAAGAACATGGGCATAAAAATATAAGAACACATAAAATTAATAAAAAAAAGCAATATAAAAGAAAATACATTATGCTTATATATACATTTAAATATATGGAGAAAAAATAAAAGAAAATATAAAGGAACATTTATGTAGAAGTAAAATAACAAAAATAAATATAAACAAGGAATGAATAAATAAGAAAATGTAAAAGAACATGCATATAAAAAAAGAACAAGAAAGAACATAAACAATGAATGATTAAATAAGGAAATATAAAAGAACATGGGTATAAAAATATGGGAACATATAAAAAAGAAATAAAGGAATATAACTTCATACTTATATATATATTTAAACATATAGAAAATGTAGAAATAAGAATATATATAAGAACATAAATGCAGAAATAAAAGAACAAAAGTAAAACTATATAAGGGAAGCTATATAAAAGAACATAAAATAAAAGAACAAATAAGAACAAAAGAAGAATGAATGCAATTATAAAAATAAGAACGAAAAAGAATAAACTATATATATATATAAAAGAGAACAAAAATAAAGAAATAAAAGAAAGAAACATCATAAAAGAAAAAATATAAAAAAAATCAAAAGAACATAAAAATAAAAATTAAGGAACAAATATAAGAACATAAATATAAAAATATAAGAACAAATATAAATAAAGGCATATATAAGAAAATATAAAAGAAAATATATATAAAATATAAGTAAATAAATATATTAAGGTAAACAACAAATTTAGATATGCATTTAAATATATAAATAAATGAAAATATAAGAAAATAATTAAGAACATAAATAAAAAGCCATAAGAACGTAAGCAAAAAATACATAAAGGAAGACACATTTATAAATAAATATATATATATATAGAAAAGAGAGAAAAAAGAGAAAAAAAGTGCAAAAGGGGAGTGTTGTGACCTAATCACACATCGCCCCACCGCAAATGGGGACCCCTCCTTTTTAGTCTTAGTATTAGAGTTAGTTCTGGCATTAGCTTCAATTTCCTTGCGCCTTTTTCAAAGTAGGAATGGGTTGGCACGTTCAGGGTCTGGGTTTGAGTTAGAATTTGTCAAGATTTGAGATGGCTGAGTTGGTCAGGTCAGTACTCGGAGGGTTAAATGAAGTTTCTGACGCCACAGGAGTGCTCAGAAGGGTTGTTGCAGTAAAAATGACTGTTCAATGGGTGAATTCTGACACTTCCTATTTTTTAGGGATTTTGCTTTTTTACTTTTTCGAAATTTCCATTTTTGGCATTTTGAGACCAATCGGGGATTTACTATTTTTAGAAATTTTGCTTTTTGCTTTTTTTTTTCTATTTTTAGTAATTTCTTCTTTTAGAAAGTACCAGGGTTAGGGTTTCAAAGGTATCAAGGCAGAAAGCCTATAAAGTTTGCCCCAAGCAAGAAGAAATCATCTTCAAGACATAAAGTGCGGCCATGGTGAAAAATCCAGTTGCGAAGTAAAATCCATTTGAAATAAAATCCATCAAAAATGAAATCCACTTAAAATAACAAGAAATCCAGTTGAAGTTGGCCCATTTCCAAGAGTGAAATCTAGTTTGATGAGGCAAAATTCCAGTTGGGCGAATATGTCTAAAAGTGGAAATTCGACTCGAAGTGGATAAAATTGGCTAAGGAAAATGATGAAAATCTAGTTAAAACCTCAAGAATTCCATGTTAAAGTCTTCCAAATCAAAAATACCCCCTTTAGGTAAGAAATCTGCTTGAAATGATGAAAATTCTAGTTCGAGGGCATACTTCCCAAGGAGAAATTCTGGAGTCACCTTGGTGAAGGAGGGAAAATCTAGTTCCAAAGTGAAAAATTCCACCTAAAGGTCGATTTTCCTAGGCATGGTAAAATGAAAATAACTTAAGTCTTTTTTATTATTTAAAAACTTTACAAACAAGCAAAAGGGGCGCCCAAGGAAAAATCAAAAGGAGGATAAGATTTCTTTATGTTTTTTTGATAAAGCAGCCAATCAGAAGGGAGGTCGAACTTAGTGAAAAAGGAAAGGTTTTACTTATAAAAGGAGGCGATTGAAGAGTTTTTTTTTTCATTATTTACAAGTTAAAATTTCTCTCAGCAAGCTTCAACATAGCCATAGGCGTCCTTCAACTTTGCATGAGTTTCAAATTAGATCAGTCCAGGCGCAAGAGGTCAAATATTCCCTTAAAATTCCGGATTTCTCATACTTCTGCAGGATCATAAATGGCGAATTTGGAGAAGAAAAAGAATTTAAATCTTGAATTTGCAGATAAACTCCAGTTTCCGGCTCACAAATTCCAGTAAAATAATTTAATTTCTCTAAATTTTCTTGGAAAGACAAGGGTTGCTAATGGGAATTCATTTTTATTTGAATTTATTTTCTAATCAGCCTTTGCAGTCGAGTTCTAGAATTTTGCATTAATTAATTAAAATACTCCCTAGCCTTAAAATCTCAAGTATAACGCTTTCTTTGCAATTTATGAATATTTTCTAACTTCAAGCTTCATATAGGTGTAATGTCTACCTCAAAGAATGTGGGAGGAGGAGTCAGAAAGAGTCAAGTCAAGGAGGTACTCAAGGGATTTTATTCAAAATCCCAGCTATCATCTAAATGGAAGAAAGCTGCAAACACTAACTTCGAACAATTCAACGTAATCCAGCACAAGAAAATGATGTTTGGCACCCATAATGAAATGCCTACGCCCATTGCAGCCAACATGATCAAATGCGGACTTCACCAAGTAGTTGGTTTTCCACCTGCAATTCAATGTAGTGAGCTGATAGTTGAATGCGCTAGAAGATATGATCCACAAGCACGATCCATCAAAGCATCTAACGGGATCACTTTGGCGTATTTCACTAAAGATCCAGTCAGAGAAGTGTTTGGCATTCCCCGTCGTCACAAAATGTTGAGCAGAACTCAAGAGTAATCACAAGCAATGTTTGATCAGGTGAAAGAGGCTTGTATGGATATAATCAACACTAACTGGGTCAAGGAACCGAAGAAGCATCGCTCTAAGTTACCGAAGAAGTTGATTTGCATTGATTTCAAGGAAGAGTATAGTGATATGATCCATATGTTGAACAAAATTATGGGTACTCCTCAAGGGGTGTTCTTTGAAGTTTGGATGTTCTCATACGTGGAGGAAGTTGTGTTAGGAATGGAAATGGTAAATTGGGCAAAGCTGATAAGTGACAATATTGATATTCAGCTGAGAAATATGGAGAAAACCAAGACTTTCTACATGAGTTCTTACGTAGTCTACATTTTAGCCCGGTTTAAAAAGTATAGAGGATTAATCTGCAAAGGAGAAGTAGGGCCTCAGAGTAACTAGTTCAAGGCGTATGATTGTTACCCACAGCTATAGTTGCACTATAAAGACAATTATAAAATAACCAATGATGCATTTCTCATGTACATCACTCGGCTACTTCAAGGAGGAATCCAAAAGAGGTTGTCCAAGGAGGCTATGGTGTTGCTTGAAAAATTTGGATCATGGTTCATTCAATTTCCAACCTTTACATATTTAAGGATCCATGGATTTGTAGAAGCTCCATATAAACTCCCATGGTACTTGACAGATAAGATGGTCTTGCTTGAAGTTGCAAGACGGTTCACTTGGATTCCGTCCAGGAGAAAAAGAATAAACAAGGAGTGCATTTTCCTATTGTGATTGGGAAATGTTGGAAGTCTGCCCTTCATTGCAAGCAACCAAGGCAATGAAATCAGAATTACAATTTTATAAATTGTGTACATATAAACCAAGGTCAGATTTGGATCCGTACTAGAGAGTTCACGGAAAAAAGTCACTTCATGTTATGCAAATAGAAGACTACTTGTCTAACTTGGTGGATGAATATGGAGTAAGAAAGAAGATGTAGTCTAGAATTCTAGTAGATCTTGTGAAGAAGTGCGACTTATTCCCTATTCCTGACTAGCTAAAGGACAATGGAGAGTACGTACATCCTCAATTTGAACAAGAAAAGAATAAGCCTATCTTATTGCCAAATTGGACACAGCCTGAGTTGACAGATTTGAATGTATTAATGAAGGATATTATAGCTAATTCTAGGGAATGGGTAGATCACCAAATCAGTAGATTGAGAAAAGGTGTCTCCCTTACCTACGCCAAACTAAGCAATGAAGAAAGTTAGGGAGAAGCAGTTGAATTTGAAAGAAGAGAAAAAGGTCTTGGTGAACATCTAGGTTTAAGTAAAAGGAAAGCAATGAATGAAGATCTTCAAGCAAAGGCAAAAGAGATAGCAAGTGAAGAGCCAGAGATTAAGAAGCAGAAGGTTAAGGAAACCCCATCATCTTCAAATACACCATCCATCAGGATAATGGAAGAGGCGTCTATTGTTGAATGTGAATCAAATCATGAACAAGAAGTTGAATTTCAAGAGATAGAACAGCTGGAGCTTCTTCAAGAGCAAATCCTCACAGATTGCTTGGAGGGAGAAGATACACTTATGATTGAAGACATGGGAGGTACTGAGATCCTAGAAACCAATGAGGAATTGAGTGATGAGATAATTTCTGCCCTGAAAGGGATTAATGATGATATTCAGTTGGAAGATGGGATGGAATTATCTACTGTACCAGATTGGTTGACTGAAAGTCTGATGAAGAAACCCAAACCAATGAATGAAATTCAACCAATTGAAAGTATGCAAGACTTCTTGGAAAGGATTGGTAAAGTTAAGACACCAAAGAAGCCTAAGAAGTATTCTCAAATCACTAGAGATGGTACGAGATCCAGGATCTTACAGGTAGCAGTTCCAAAGATTGACAAACCTAGGGACCAAATTACCCCTATGGATTACAAAGTTATAACACTGGACATTGGACCAACCAAAATAGAACAGGACTTTCATGAGCTAGCAGGCACTTCAAGGGCCATCAAAGAAAAATTTGATAAAACAGAGGAGAAGAAAGAAAGATTAGAAGTGGAAAATTTGAGATTGGTAGAGTTCATTCAACAAATAACAGCCCCATTGAGGCAAGAGAATGAGGCTTTTATTCCACCATCTTCCCTTCCTCAAGAATCTGTTGACAACCTTGAAGCAATGAGAGTTATAAGCGAAGCAACCCGAAGGTGGGTCAACAATATCTCAAAGCAAGTGGAGCAATTCCTGGAGAGATATGCTCAAACTTATGACAAATCAGTTTTGCTTGTAATTGAGATTTGCCAGATGGAAGAGAGTTGGGAGGATTTCCAATACATAGAGGACAAGGTGATACCTCCCCTGAAGGCTTTAAAGGAAATATCCATGCAAGTGTTGGTTCAGGAAGGTGTTATTGATAATGGAGCCTCATATGACTTCAACAGATGGTATTGTTCTTTGTTAGCAAAGAAAAAGATATATGATGAGGTGAAAGAAGAGTGTGCTGTTATGCAAAACTCACTTGGAAAGATACAGCTTAGGATCCCCACATCACTTGAAGGATTGATAGGGCAGGAGACTCATGATACAAGTGGTTTGGATTTGGAAGGTTTAAAAGAAAGTGTGACAAATATTTATTTCAAAGAAATGGAGATTATTAAAGAAAACCTGCTGGATGATATGTCATCCCTTTTGACCTTTATGGACAACTTTTAGAGGCAAGAAGGTAAATGGGAGAACACTTTTACTCAGTGCATTGAAGCCTTGGATGTAATTGGAGTGCAGCTGGATACTATGCCAAACATATCAATGGAGGAACTCGATTTGGTGATGACAAAGTTTCTTGCATTTGCAGCCAAAGAGCAAGCCAAGGGGAATTGCATTTTGGATTCTCGCTTACTTGATTAGCTTGTAGGGTGTTAGCGTTTTCCATACTCCAAGTGGTTCATCCTACTTGTGCCAGGTGTCCAGGAAGTTAGTTATGCTTTTTAGGGTTAGGGTTTCTGGAAATAATCTTGGCCGTTGATCTCAGATCGATCTGGGCCGTTGCTTTGTAATTGGGGTGCCTATATAAACCCCATTCATTTCATTTGTTCGGAGAGACTTGTGAAATTATTGCTAAGAGTGCTATTCAAAATAATAATTAGACTCATTGATGAGCATTTGTTAGTTTGAAAGCTTGCATGGCTTCATATTTCTTCAATAAAATAGATTTGTTTTCAGCAATTTTAAATGAATGAAAGATTGATTGTGTTGATAATGGTGAAATTAGTTCATACCTTTTTCAATTGAATGATTTTCAATTTGATGTGCAAGGTTAGTTTGAACTTTTAAATTACTAAATTCAAATTCTATTACCTATATTCATTGTTCGAATTGATGATGGTCTTGAGTAATAGGATATTATTTGCAAACCCCCTTTGAAGAATGCACCATCTTTGTCTAATTGTTGTAGTCATTGTACTTGGCAAAGCAAAGATAGGTCTGAATTTCGCCATTCAACACTTGTCTCTTGAGTTCATGGGAGTAGTTTAGAATTAGTCTAGTCTCTAAACCCTTATCCTTTTTTTTTTAAAGATCGGCAGACCACTCATTATCCACAGTATTCATAGTCCAAAGTGATAAAGTTGAGCGTAAGTCCCCCTTGAAATACCAACAAAACACATCAAACCAACTAAGACTATTCTATATGCATTAGGAACCTTGGAGTCTACCTTGTGATCACTTTGCTTAGCATATTGGAGTCTTTGTTCAAGAGAGAATAGGATATTCTATTGGGTATTTTATTCTAATGTTGGTTAAGGTCACAAAACCCGCATCAACAGGGAGGAAATCTAAAAAAAAGAACCAAGAAGGAGACAAAAAAAGAGCACTCTAGAGGGCGAAGAGGGATTGAAAATAGGGAAAAAAATAAAGAAAATAATTAAAAAGGAAGGAAATTAATAAACAAGGAGAGAAAGGGGTAGTGAGGAGACCATGAGAGA
The DNA here is from genome assembly GCA_007258455.2 of Sequoia sempervirens. Taxonomy (NCBI): domain Eukaryota; kingdom Viridiplantae; phylum Streptophyta; class Pinopsida; order Cupressales; family Cupressaceae; genus Sequoia; species Sequoia sempervirens. The sequence goes on from VDFB02321190.1 coordinate 486,562, forward strand.
CGAAGGCCCTAAAAGAAGAAAGAAGGAGAAAGAAGGGAGGGAGGCAAGGAGGGTGGTGAGGTTGTGAGGGTTGAAGGGGGGGCGGGGGCGGGCGCTCAAAACCACAAAGGTGGAAGGGAGAGGAGGACAAGAAAGGAACGGGGAAAGAAAGGAAGAGAACACTAGGGAAGAGGGATGGAATGGAGGGAGTTCAAAAGGGGTTGCCATGCTAGACTTATGTGCCAACCTTCGTCTCGATTGAGATTGGTGATGTGGTTTTTGATGGCAATGGCTTCATGGAGTTTACGTTTGAAAAAACTTTCCTCCTTAAACCACAACATGGGCATTCTCGAGGCAAATATGATGCTTGGTGAGATGGGAATGCTTTGCCAACGCAGACTTGGAGATTTGATCATGTCTAATTTCGACACTATGCTCTTTGATCGTGGTGCTGATGGATCGACCTGTTTCCCCGTTATAGGGGGTACCACTAGTGCAATCAATCTTATACACTCCCGAGTGGAGAAGCGGCAGTAAGGGGTCTTTAATAGAGGGGATGAGCTTCTTAGTGGTGGAGATGGGTTTGAAGGCACAGGCGATACCTTTCTTGCCAAGAATTTTGGAGATCTTGTTGGAGAGGCCATCAACACAGGGGAGCGTGGCAAACGGGGAGGCTCTAGGCACATGAGAAGCAAGGGTGGGATTAGCCCGACTTTTAGCAAGCTTGAAAGCTCTGCGAATGTACTTGTTGTGATAACCATTGAGTTTGAAGACTTGGTAGAGGTGTGAAAGCTCTAGATCAAGATGGTTTGAATCACAAATGTGATAAGCACGAGTAGAAAGAGTGTTGAGGATACCAATTTTTTGGACAGGATGGTGGTGGGAGGAGGCATGCAAGTAGAGGTTAGTGTGAGTGGATTTCCTAAAGACATGAGGAGCAAGGAAGCCATCCTCCTTTCTAATGATGAGGACATCAAGAAACGAACGTTGGTTATTGGACTCAAGCTCCATGGTAAATTGAATGCTATCAACCAGGCTATTAGGGTGGGAGAGGAAAAGGTCAAGTTGATCACACTTGTGGGGCCAACAAACATTGGTGTCATCAACATATCATTTCCACCAACGAGGCTTCAACTGGAAGGAGTTGAGAGCAAGATCCTCAAAAAATTCCATGTAAAGGTTGGTAATGATAGGGGATAGGGGGGAGCCCATGGCAACTCCATCCACTTGCTCATAGACCACATGTTGGAAGGTGAAAAAAGTGGACCGAAGGCAAAGATCAACCAGAGAAGCAATTTCGCTATTGGCTTTGCATTTGACAAGCTCCACTGCATCCCCAATGGGGACTTTGGTGAATAAGGAGACAACGCCAAAATTGACAAGAATCTCATTAAGCTCAACTTTTTTATCACGGATAAAATGGATGAAATGGTTGGAGTCCTTGATGAAAGAATCAAACCTACCTACGAGAGGAGAGGTCAACTTAGCAAGGAAAGAGGCCAAATTGTAGGTGGGGGAATGGGAAGTGTCAACAATAGGCCTTATGGGAATTCCCGGCTTGTGAATTTTTGGGGCACCATAAATCCGAGGGATGATCTCCTTATGAGGGAGGAGGCACTTCTTGTTGGAGTCATCAAAGGAGGAAAGGGAGATGGCAAGCTTAACCTTTTTGACAACTTTGGAAATAGGGTTGTTAGGGAGGGTTCTATAGCTGTCGCTATTGGATAGGCGGTCAATCATCTTGGAAACATAATCATGTTTGTCGAGAATGACCACGACATTCCCTTTATCTGCCTTAACAATGATGACATCATCGTTCTTAGCAAGATTCTTGAAGGCTAAAAACTCATCTTTAGGGACATTGCGCTTGGGGGTTTTTGCACGTCTGAGGGCAACTGCACAATCTTGTCTAATCTCATCTGCTATTGCCCCAGGAAGCGAATGGATGGCTTTCTCAATTTCAACGAGGAAATCTACTTTGGGGATACAAGGAGGAGAAAGGAAAAATTTAAACCATGCTTAAGAAAATTAAGGGCCAAGGGGTTGATTTGATGATTGGAGAGGTTGACCACGAGCTTAGAATCCTAATCTTCGAGATGGATGGCGGGATTGGCGTTGGAGTTAGGAGAAAACAAACTAGAGACATGGGAATGGACAGGATTCACATTGTTCGAGTGGGGGGGTTGGGGGGATCTCGAAGAGAGAGTGGAAGAATTGGGGGCCGAGAAGTTAAGGTTGAGAATGTCAACAAACGGTCTTGATTCCTTATTGGAAGGACAAATCAAGTTGGTGGGACACAAGAACAAGGAGAGCCTTACTTGGTGGTTGACTTGGGGCTCAAGGTTGAATGTGACGTTTTTCACACATCGCCCCATTGCAAATGGGGACCCCCTAATTTTGGCTTTGTTTTTCGTTTGTTTTGTCGTTGTCTCTCTTTTCTACTGTCTGCCTTTCGAGGATTGCGCCCGTCAGTGAATTTAAGCGTGAAACTGACCAAGTCTGAAAATTAGGGTTTCATCATTTCTGGTCAGTCCGGGGTCAAATAAGGTCAATAACTTGAAACTTGAGCTTAACGTTCTTGTCAGTATGCTTCCAGCAGGCTCTCAGCAAAAATTTATCAGATTCCGAGATACTTACTATTTTTAGTAAGTGTGAGATTCGGGGCAATCTATCGGCCATTTTGAGATTGAAACTGATCCTACTTGCATTCGAGGTATATCGGTACTTGCATGCCAAATTTGAGCAAAATCGGACAACTTACTATTTTTAGCAGTCCGGCTTCCAGGGCTAATTACAGGGTCCAGGTGCAGAGATTTTCTTTGCATGTCTGGATATTCCTTCTGGGTTTTTCGAGACCTTCGCGATGACGTAACATGCAAGCCGAGGTGATCACTTTCAGGATTCAGCCTTCCGAGGCTATTTTTAGGGTTTGCATGTCGAGGTTTCTTTTGCATGTCAGGTAATTCCTGATGGGTTTTTCGAGAGCTTCGCGATGGTGTGACATACAACGAGGATTCTCACTGATAGGAACTTACTATTTTTAGCGAGGTGTGTCGGCGGTAGCCACCCAGCGATTGAGAATCCGAGTGATTCGCGGTACCACGAAACAAAGGCAAAGCAGAGTTCATTTTAGAAGGATGCATCTGGCGGTTAGGGTTTCGGCCGAACCTAAAATAGGCATCAAAAGTCAAAATCTTCAAATCCGTGTAAACCAACTGCGATCGGCGTTCTTGAGCTATCTGTGGTAAAATTCCGAGGTCAAGCGAGACACCGCTATTTATAGTAAGTGGTTAAACATAAAATAGTAAATCCGGTTGCATCGTCGGTGTCGTGATAGATCACGTGGTGAGGGCTACTCATTAAAATTTCAACTTCGATTGGAGCAATGGAGCTACTCGAAACATGGAAAGCACTATTTATAGTAAGCTACCTGCAAATGGGCTAAAATAGCGGGGGTGATTAAAATGGCGATTGATGCGGGATAACAAGGTTGTAAAGGGGATGCAATCATAAAATTTCAAGCCATTAGAGCCGGTATGGAAATTGAGGGACTTACTATAAATAGCGAGGGCATGAGAAGGCGGCAAAACGATGAAAATTTGTCTAAGTGCGAACTTCATCCGGTATGCAAAAGGAAATCGCCCGACTAGTAGGAGGCTTAAAATATTTTCTAAGGCATAGAAGTTTTATCCTCCTCCCATGCTAAAATCAAGCCCTCAAAGGGAAAATTTAGACTCAAAATTTTTCTAAGTAAGAAGTTTTATCCTCCTCCCATGCTAAAATGCGCCCAAGAAAAAGTTGGTGCAAGGTATTTGAAAAATTTTCTAAGTGACAAAGATTATCCACCTCATGCCTCCATTTGCGCCCACCCCTCAAGCCAAACATGAAAATTTTCTAAGTATCAAATCTCGTCCAGCAGCCTATGTGAAATGCGCCCAAAAGTGCAAAAAGGTCAAAAGGTCAACATCTTTTATCCTTCATCAAGGGCTAAATGCGCCCATGCAGCAATGAGTCAAAGGAGTCAACAAGGTTTATCCTTCCCCCATGGCAAAATGCGCCCAAATAGGGCCACATGAGGACAAAAGTTGGAAGTTGAGGAGTCACTTGAGAAAAACGTTGAAAGCTTTCATCCTCCACCCCATGCAATATGCGCCCATCCTCTTCAACATAAGAAATGCGCCCATGTTTAGCAAGAAAGTCAAAGAGTCAAAGATTTTCGTCCTCCTCTCATGTTGAAATGTGCCCAAAGAGGGCATGTCAAGACAAAATAAGGCAAGGTCAAGCTGGTCAACAAGTTCATCCTGCTGCATAGGCAAAATGCGCCCAAAAAGGGGCATGTAAGGACAAAAGCGTGGGAGATGAAAGGACACTTGTTGATGGCGCTTGAAAGTTTTCATCCACCACTACATGCCAAATGCGCCCATCCCTCTCACCCCCTCAAATGCGCCAAGAAGAGGAGAAAGTCAAAGAGGGCGTTGAAATAAAGGCTTCATCCTCCTGAGTATGAGAAATGCGCTCAAGCTGAAGTCAATAAAAGGTGAATAAAGAATGTGAAAGTAAAGTTAAAGGATAAAATTGTTAGGCGCGCCTAAAAGTGAAGTGTTGAGGGTGAAGAGATAAGTGCTAGGCGTAGTAATTTAAAATGTTCTCCATGACATGCGCCTAAAGTGAAAATAAAATATTGCCAAGGCATGTGAAGTGAGGCATGCTAGGCGTGATCAATCTTCAAATATCAAGTGCGCCATGCAAGGTGTGAAGATGGTGAAATAAAATTGATAGGAGAAAAATTGCTAAATGGTGAACAAAATTTTCTGAGGCGTTGAAGTTGCCAGATGGAAATGAAGTGCTAAGGCGTGATTTTCCTCAAATATGAGATGAGTGATGAGAATTTTTCTAAGGCATTGGAGCTTCAAAAATATTTTTCAAGTGTGAAGTAAAATGCGAAGTGGTGGCTAGAAAAATAAAATGTGCCAGGCACCTCTATGAATAAAATTTTCTAAGTGAAGTTGATGTTCTTCTCGCTGGCAAACGACCAAAATTTTCTAAGGCAAATTTTCAAAGTGCAAGATGATTTGAAAATTTTCTAAGGCACAAATATTTTCTTCCTTGGAAAAATGCCCAAGTCTAGAGAGGTGATGGGATTTTCACGAGAGCATGGCGAGTTGCGAGGAGAATTGAAGCCATTGATTGCGGTACACAAGAATTGACACAAATTTTCCAAGTCAGAGCAAAATTCTCAGAGGGGATCGAAGAACGAGAATAAATTTGATGAAAGAATATTTTCTAAGGTTCAAAATTCAAGAAAATTAAATGAACCCGTTCGTTGGGTACCCATGAATTCGACACGTTCTGGGGAAAATTTTCTTCTGGGTATCGAAGATTGCCGATGAGGAGTTGATTTTAAGGTCTTCCACAGTTTGTCGAGGATTCTGGGATGAAGATTTTAAGTGGGCACCAGGTTGATGAATTTTCCTAAGGGAAAATTTGAAAATTTTCTAAGGCAAATATGAAGAAAATGTGTTCTCAAGGCGAAATTCTCCAGACGATGAATTTGAAAGGAACTGCCTAGGTGAATTTGCTCAAATTCTTCGTGAAGATAGTTTTCTTGAGCCAGAGATGAATAAAATCAAGGTTGTTAGAGCTCCAGCAGGTGAAATGAATTTCCCAAAGATGAAGTTTGTCTAAGGCATGAACTTGAACACAAAGTTGGCGATGAACGCTTGGAGAGCAAAGCATGAAAATCAGGTAAGCGAGTTAAGTTTATATCATGAAGTATTCTAATACCCCTCTCCTTTGCTTGTTTTGCGGGAATGTTGTTAGCGAGGCGAACCGCGATGACTTGAAGTGGAAGCAAATGAAGAGGAGTTCAATCTTCGAAAGGAGGAAAATTTGCAAAGAAAAATGGCTAAGTGTTAAGACTTAGTATAACTCCAATGAGATGAAGACCCTCAAGTGGAAGAAGATCGAGAGCGATGTGAGCAGCGTCTACAAGGGAATCTTCTAGAAGGATGATGAGTGGACATTATGAAGCATTTGTACCCCACTCTCCTCGTGGCGGTTTTAGGAGCAATATTATTTAGAGTGAGGTGGCACGATTAAGCCCTCTATTGGTGCCAACCTAGCCGTCCTTTGGGACTGGGCTAGCTATAAAAGGGGGAGTCCCCCTCATTTGTAAGGCAGTAGAAAATTAGAATCAGATTAGAAGATTAGAATTAGATTAGACATTGGAGTAGTAGAGCATTAGAGCTAGATAGTGTAGCATTGTAGAGCATGTTTGCATAATTTGGAGAAGAGAGAAAGTTTTCCCTTTGAAAACTTTTGAGGAGATTGTTGTGTAACACATTTTATGATAATAGATCTTTTCATTGATGATGGAATTCGTCTTGTCATGAAATGCTAGCAAGGTTTCTTCTTCCTTTCGTATCCAAGTAGTTTAAATTCATGCAAGTAGCTTACTTTGGTGTGTGGTGTTTTATTGAGATAGCTTCGCTTTATTCCATACCACTAGCGGCTTGTTGATGATAAGTTCGCCTTGTGTGGTCGACTGGAGATTATTTTGTGTTTAACTTCGGTTGTGGTTTATATGCTTATATGCGTCGTTGTGATGGTGTATGCATGTTAAGTCATAATTTGAACATCTTTTGCTATTTCCCTTGAAGATTGCACCGATTTTGCTGAGGCTGTCCGACGGAGGCTAGGTGAAATCCGGTTGAAGTCTATTGAAACGAAGCTCCACATATCCTGCATTTAGAGTAGCACATAAACTTCTTAGGCCCTACACCCTTTCAATTCAGACTTTCTGGTTAGACTAGGAAACCCGCGCTTCATGGACAAATCTTCGAAGCATTTGAATTCCTTTCTCCACAACAATTCTGAAGTCCCCTTGAAATACCAAGAAATCACATCGAGCCAAACTAAGCCTATTCGCATTAAAGGAACCTTGGAGTTGAACGCATCAACTTTCTTGCAATCTTAGCATGGGAATACTTTGATCAAGAGAGAATAGGGAAGTCGCTAACTTTATTCTCATGGGCGGTCATAAAAAACACATCAGCAGTGCAGTGGTGTGTGAGAGTAGGTGAGGAGGGATGGCAAGGTGAGATTTGTTACGTCACAATTAATGTTTGAAACGTCTAAAATTGAAACATCACCATTAATGAAAGAAATGTTGGAGTCAACGGTAATATCCGCCTCACCTGGAGCAACTGGAGCGAGATCATTTGCAGGCACCAAGATACACCAATTCGGTGATGTTTGATGAGGTCCGCCAGCCAGGTAGTTGTCTAAGCGACACACGCAGGATGTTGAAGCAAGAACCATCGAGAGGGGAACTTTAGGAGGCCGTTTAACACTGTGGGGTGCCATAGAAGTGCTCATGCTGCACACATCATTCGAAAGATGAGAAGACAATGCTGATCCACAACGGGAGATGCAAGAGCAAGAAAGGCCGGGTTTCAAAGGTGAGAAACCCAAAGGGAGGAATGTGCTAGAAGGGGAGGAGCCTAGGTTCGTGGAAAACGGGTTTGAAACAGGTGAATGGTGGCTGACAGAGGTAGAGTGCGAAGAAGGGAAAGAAGGAAAGGCAGAAGGGCGAGACGAGGAGGAGAGAGTGAGGGAAGAAGATTGGGTAGTGGGAGGGGGGGGGATGTGAGGGGGGATGGTAAGAGGGGGAAAAACGAGGGGAAAGGACTGCGAAGAATGAAATGAGTGAACTCTGCTTTGCTTAGCAGCCAACTTGTAAATTTTCTTTTTTGTTTGGACTCACAAGTTGCTTTTAAACCTATAGCCCTAGCATGTGATTGACTGTCCACCATGATCCACAAGTCTGGCTTGAGGGTAGCCGCTAGCTCAAGATGCAGGTGGAACACCCTGGAAGAAATACGGTCAATAAGTGCTCTTGTGCCTTGAATTATAGACCTTAACAATGCTAAGTCTGCCTGTTGAAAAATGAACCAATTGTGTTGATTGCGAAGATGGTGCTAAATCTGAGCAAATGAAGGAATGAGGTGACAGTCTCTACACCGCTTCAAAAAGGCTAAATTTGCAATCTGCTTGGATAGCTTAATCCTCAGCTTCACGAGAAGCTTCACTTTGTAAATCATTTCCCTCCCATGAAGGGCAACAATAATTGGGATGAGTTTTCCACAGTCCATTGCAAGCTTTTGGATTCAATTGTGTATGTTTTTGTGTTGACGTTTCAGATCACACTAAGCGATCCACCATCAGGAAGAGGAACAATTGGAAGAAAGGAATGCAAATAGAGCCTAATAAAGGGTGGGGGAGGAAGGGTGAGAGAGAAGAAATTGAGAATGAAGGGAAATTGACAATTAGCAAAAAGCTAAAAATTAACAAAAAGAAACTAAACCAATAAAGTCTATTGTGAGCTAAAAATTATGACAGAAGCAGAGCAAATGTATGTGCAATGATTGAATTAATTGATTCAACAAAGGCAGAATGTACAAATAGAGATTTACAAAGCAAGAGATCCAATAATCACGGTTACGTGATTATAGGCATAACAAAAAGGAGTCAGATAATCACGGATACATGATTAGACATAACAAAAAGAAAAGAGAAGCATTAAAAGGAACTACGTCAAGTTCTAATACCCTCCCTTAATGCTTAATCTATCAATTACACCAGGTTGCCCCCTAAATCTAACAAACTTATCCGGGCTCAAAGACTTGGTGAGAATATCAGCAGTCTGAACCTCTGTCGGAACATACTGCAATGCTATGGATCCGTCTTCGACAAGTTGGCGAATGAAGTGACAATGAAGATCAACATGCTTTGTCCGTTCATGGAAGACTGGATTCTTGGCGAGTTTCAACACCCCTTGATTGTCGCAATATAAGGGGGAAGGTCTTGCTTTAGACATTTGCATGTCCGTGAGCAACCTTCGAAGCCAAACTGCCTCACAAGCTGCTTTAACAGCTCCTCGATATTCTGCTTCAGTCGAGGAGAGAGCCACTGCCTGTTGCTTCTTGCCGGTCCATGTAACTGCACCTGTACCCAAACTGAATACATACCTTGAAGTAGACTTCCTGTCATCAATAGAACCTACCCAATCTGAGTTTGTATAACCAATCAGCTTTGGATCTTTGCACCTCCCATATAAAATGCCAAGGCCAAAAGTGCCTTTCACATATCTCGGCACACGCTTTGCGGCAACCCAATGTTCAGCTTTAGGGGCTGACATGAAGCGAGAGATGTAGCTCACTGCAAAGCTAAGGTCAGGTCTAGTGGTAGCGAGATAGATGAGGCTGCCCACAAGTTGCTTGAATTCTGATTCGTTCTCCACGGGTGAATCCAACTGAGCTGATAACTTCAGCCCTTTCTCCATAGGTGTAGATGCTGGTTTGCAATCTGTCATCCGGAACTTGTCCAACAAGCTCTTGGCATACTTCGATTGTGAATTGAAGGTACTGCTAGTAGACTGCCAAACCTCTCTACCAAGGCAATAATGGAGGAGTCCCAAATCTGTCATGTCAAATGATTGACTGAGATTATGTTTAATCTCCTCAATTAGATGATCTGAACTGTCAGTAATGATTAAGTCATCAACATAGACAACTAGGAACAAGATATCATCACCAGTCCGATTGACATACAGATTAGAGTCAGAAGGATTTCGTTGAAGGCCATGATCAATAAGGTATTGATCAATCTTCATGTACCAAGCCTGTGGTGCTTGCTTAAGGCCGTAGAGTGCTTTCACCAGTTTGCATACCTGGTGTTCTTTACCAACAACCTTTAAACTAGGAGGTTGCGTCATGTAAACTTCTTCCTACAAATTACCATTGAGGAAGGCACTCTTTACGTCCATTTGATGGAATTTCCATCCAAACTGAGCTGCTATTGAGAGGACAAGCCGAATGGTACTCATCTTGGCTGTAGGAGCAAAAGTCTCCTCATAGTCAATGCCCTCTTGCTGTGAAAACCCTTTGGCTACCAACCTAGCCTTGTATTTATCAAGGGTTCCATCAGCCTTATACTTAACCTTATAAACCCATTTGCAGCCTATGGGTTTCTTCCCATGTGGAAGATCTGAAAGCTCCCAAGTGTGATTCTGCATGAGACTATGATGTTTAGCTGTCATAGCATGTTCCCACTTAGGTGTGCCTTTAGCCTCTGTATATGTTTGAGGCTCGGAAATGCTGTGAAGGTTGGCCATAAGAGCAAAATTCATTGTATTCTGCTGTTTGCTCTTATTCCGAGCAGATCTGCCCTCTAGTAACTCATCATCATGAAGAGCACCAATCGTCGAAGCCCACCATTTAGGCCGTAGAGTAGATGAACCAAGTAGATGAACCAATATCGGAATTAGGAGGAACAACCTCTATTGGATCAGTTGGAACTGACATATCTGGAAGAACATCCAGATCGTGCGGAATAGGGACCGGTGTTGGAAGCGGCTGCTGAGCTACTTGTACCTCTGCAGAATCCCTCCCATAAAGTGGACCAAGTGGAAGATAAACAATCAAATTAGAATCTTTCGGAGGCTGATCCTCAGAACAAACATGAGAAGACTGATAGAAGAGCCCACCATTCTCATCAACCACGACATCACGACTGAAGATTAGACGATCAGTGTCTGTATCTATCAGTCTGTATGCCTTATGATTCTCACTATAACCTGTAAACATGAGTTTCTGGCTCTTGGAATCCAACTTAGTGCGCTGAACATCAAGAATCCAAACATGAGCTGTGGAGCCAAAAACCTTCAGGTGACTAATGTTCGGCTTACGTCCAGACCAAGCTTCTTCAGGAGTCATCTTCTTCACAGCATGAGTAGGAGATCTGTTTAGAAGATAAACAACAGTATACACTGCTTCAGCCCAAAGCTTCTTAGGAACATGTTTATGCTCCAACATAGAACGTGCCATTTCTGTAATGGTGCGATTGTGACGCTCGACTACACCATTCTGCTGAGGGGTGTAAGGCGTGGTGAATTGGTGCTTTATGCCATGTGCAGCACAAAAATGGAGAAATCTTTGGAACAAAATTCCTCTCCATTGTTAGACCTAAGAGTAATAATAGAAGAACCAGACTCTTTTTCCACCAAGGCCTTAAATTGCTGAAATATGCTAAACACCTTTGATTTAAGCTTCAAAAAATACACCCACATCTTTTTGCTGAAATTATCAACAAAAAGCAAAAAATACTTGGATCCAGTGATGGAGGGCGTGTGCATTGGACCACATACATCAGCATGAACCAACTGTAAAACCCTTGAAGCCCGCCATGAGTCACCATCGGAGAAAGGAGTCCGATGTTGCTTTCTTGCCTAACAAGCCTCGCAAACTCCATGAGTTTGAGTTTGAATCGCAGGTAGACCACCAACGAGATCATCTCGTGATAACTGGAGAGGTAGTTCATGTTCAGGTGCCCATAACGTTGATGCCAGAGACTGCTAATAGAAGTGCTCTTGGCTGCCATAGCGTGCTCTTGAGAATCACTAGAATCAACAAGTCTATAAAGACCATGATCCTCAAGTCCCTGAATGATGGTAGTCCGTGTCTCTCTGTCAACAATACTGCATGTATGCATACTAAAGACTATGTCCAACTGAGGAGAGTGAGTCATAATCTGACTTACAGAAAGTAAGTTCATCTCCATGCCAGGTACAAAGTATACATCGAGAAATATCAAATTTCTCCCACCAGATTGAATCTGAACGTTGCCCTTGCCGACAACAGTATACTCTGCGCCACCTACAAAGATAACTGAATCTCTGAAAGGCGTGTACTGAATGAACCAATCCCGACGATGCATGAAATGGCGTGAAGCACCAGAGTCAATGTACCAAGTAGAAGAGTTTACAGGATTTGTAGGACTCTTTGCCATGAGTGCAAAGAAGGCAAACTCATTTTGCTCAGTGTGCTCTGCCATATGTGCTTGCGGTCTAGACTCTCCTTGCTTGCCTTGTGCAGAGGCCAAGCATTTATGGCAATCCTTCTTCATGTGGCCAAACTTGTGATAATAATTGCATTGAATATTCTTCGACTTCGAAGAATTTGAAGATTACCCCTGATTGTGTTGCTGAAAGGATGAAGGCTTGCCCTTATTCTTCTAAAATGTCTTTGTAGGGAACACCTGCATTGAAGAGGATGAAGTGGCACTAGTACCAAACTGTTGTTTCCAACGATCCTGCTGTACAAGTTTATTGCATAGATCTGGAAACGTCAAGTCAACATTAGTTGCTGTAATGTTGAGCGTCTCAATAAAGTGCTCAAACGGATGTGGTAGACTCTTTAGAGTGATCACCACCATATCTTCTTTCTCCATTTTTCGACCAATAGCCTCGAGCTGATCTCGAATGTCCTTGATCCTAGTCAAGTGTGCTTGCAAAGGTGTATTCTCATCCATGACGATGGAAAACAACGTGTTCTTCAGAAAGAACGCACGACTTTTGTTGGAAGTCTCATGAAGACCTTTCAGAAGATCCCACATCTCCTTCGTTGATTTACCTGACGGAACCTGAGGTAACTGGTCATCAGTGATTGATAACTTTATGAGCATAACGGCTTCTCGATTCTACTCATCAAACTTCACCTAATCCTTATCAACTGTGAGAGGTCGTATTGTGGTGCCCAAAACAATCTGATAAAGACATCGATACTCAAATATCATCATCATACGCTGTTTCCATGTGTTGTAGTTGCGACCGTTGAACTTCTGACTGTTGTCCAACATGATGTTGGTCAAAGAGGCCATGCTTCACGCTTTTCGAGGCACGAAAAATGAAGATGACGCAAACAGATAAACGACACAAAAATTGAGACAACACACCTTGTATTGAGAAAGAAATCTGAACATGAATTTCGAGGCACTAGCAGTTGGTGGACGAATTACAGTTTTCCAGATTGCTGGAAAATATTAGAAAATACTGATACTGAAAATTGAGAGTAGTGGGGCCCACCACAATAGAGCTATAAACTTGTTAGAGAAAATAAAACAAAACTATAAAAACGGCTTCACTTGGGCAGAAATGGAAGCAGAAGTAAAAACGGCTTCACCAGAGTTTCCGCACACAAGATACAGAACAAATAAGACAAAACTCCTCAGAAAAGACAAAAAATTCAGAAGCGATGTGTGTAGAAAATGAAACTTCTGCACAACAAAAATCTTGTGCATAAGAAACAAATGGAAAAGAATCTTCAGCTCTCCACGCACAAGAAACACAAAGCCGACTCTAAGAGAAGTACACACGCACAGACAGGAACCACCGACGCATACAAAACAAATGTACAAAGCCGGCTCCAAAATGTGAGCACACAGGAACCACCACGTCCGCACACAGGAACCAACTCTCAGACACGCACGCGCACACAGGAAGACACACACAGTGAATCCCGACAAACGCACGCGATTTTAGAAACGTCCAAGGAAATCTCGAACAATGGATTTATTCTGAGAAAGACGTTTCAAAACGCCTAGATTTGCATGGAGAAAAGACGCGTGGGAGAACAGACGCACGGATCCGCGTGGAGAAAAGACACGCGGGAGAACAAACGCCCAAAAAAAAAAAAATGGAATCCACAAAATCGCACAACCATAGATGAAGACTTGTTTTTTTCAAGTCTCACGAACACACGACCACTCTGGAATGTGCGCACGAAAATAAACTAGAGTTGAATGACCAGATTCTATCTCACGTGAACAATCGAACTTCAAAATTTTTTTTCACCCAATTGATAACCGGTGCTCTGATACCATATTACAGAAGCAGAGTAGATGTATGTGCAATGATCGAATTAATTGATTCAACAAAGGTAAAATGTACAAATAGTGATTTACAAAGCAAGAGATCCAATAATCACGGTTATGTGATTATAGGCATAACAGAAAGGAGTCAGATAATCACAGATACGTGATTAGACATAACAGAAAGAAAAGAGAAGCATTAAAAGGAACTACGTCAAGTTTTAATAAAAATCACCTTATCTTGTTCTTCACATCGATTATATTAATGTTACCTTTTTTTGGGGCAGTCAGTGTCTTCATGGTCGCTTGGTTCATACCATTTGCACTCCTTGCCTTGATTTGGTTTCTTTGGTATTTTTTTGCAAAATGCCCTCATTCGTTGCATTGACGACATTGTATTGGATTCGGCCTCTCACCCCATTGTTATTGTTGAATCTATTATTATTCCCTCTCTTATTTTAGTACTCACTAGGTAATGCATTTTTGGTATTATTATTTTGTTGCTTTGGCAGTGTGTTTGGTTAGGTAGATTGTTCGCTTTATGCATAGAGCACTTGTGTGCTTATTTTTAAATTGTATGAGTATTCCTTCATAGAATGTCTCAAAACTTGGCAAATATCACAAAATAATTTCTTAGGGCAATTTATTTTAATATGACCCTTCTTTTTGCATTCCGTGCACCATAGCTCTTTGTTTTCCTTGGTGGCTTTTTTTTCGACCTTTAATTCTTTCATCATTCTCATCATATCCTTCCTTAGGGCTTGGACAATTTTAGATTTACAATTTTAGGAATTGGCCACTTGATTGTTGTGGGTCCCCTTTTCCTCACCAACATATACCTTGTTTAAAATTAGACACAAAGATGCAAATATTAAACTTGCTAAATATTGTTATTCTATGCAAGGGTGTGCAGAATTGTTTACAACATTGGAGATGACAGAAATTGAAAGATATAAATGGGATCTAACTAATTAACTAAGTAGTAAAAAGTATTTCTTATTGTCAGGGGGTTTATGGATGCACACTTGTTTGCCCTTGATTTATGGCTAATTATGGGCATTGTGTAGTCTTCAATTTGCATTCTTCTTTGTGGTGATAGAGATGTCATGTAATATAAAAGAGAAATGACTTGAATACAGAAGATTTTCTTGGAAAGCAATCAACAAACAAGCTTTTATTTCAATGTTGGTGTTTTATTGAATATGACTAGCACATATATATTTTATTTAGACTTCATTTACCTAAAGTTTAGTTTTTGTTCACTCAGAGCAGTTGGATGGTGGATTTAGTATTCATTTTTTATTAATCTAGAGCAGGAAATATTCAAGGCAACTCAACTATTGTAATTCTTAGTGATATTTACTATTGACATTTGTTGGTTTATATAATTGTTTTAAACCTCATTTGTTTGTTGCTATTGCAGGAAGAAGTTGTTCGGAAAACACGCTCATTTGACAGAATGAAAGTGGAGGCTGAAAAATGCCTAGCACAGAGTGAGAAATTCAAGAATGAGAAGACTGAGTTTGAATCTGCTGTCTATGCAAAGGTTTGTTGACTTGCAATAATTTTTGGCATTGCTGAGAAAAAATAAATTACCTTTATCAAGACGGGAGATAAATTTCCATGTAGAATCCCACATATAGACCTTTTTAATTAGCATTTATCTGTTTTGCTAGTCTACGCTTTGTTATCTTCATTGTTTAATATAATTAAATGCTATCTTCAGTCCTTGTTGGAATTTTTGGAACTTATGATATTTGCATCAACTACAAACCCTTCATTATTTGAATTTTGAACTTGACATACAGAAAGATGGCTAGAAATATATGCTTGCATATGCATCCACACTTATGTGCACCTATTGTAATTTTACTGGGCACCTCCCTTTTATATTTCAAATGGAAGTTCAGTATGGTTATATATTATTTACTGGGATTTAACACAGTCCTAAACCAAATCTCAAGATTACAAATTATTGGTGTCAAAATTCAGCAGTCCACTAAAAATGACAGGAGCGGAGGAGAAAAGTGCCACAATGTTTGATTAAATGAGCTCCCCTATGGAATTTTTGCTTCTACTAAAATAATGATTACTATTTGAATCTTCTAGGTGTCAAAGGCTTCATGCAGGTGTGCATTCAAGTGAGTGCAACTTAGAATAGGAAGTTGTTGAGTAGGGGAAATTTTTTTTTTTCCATCCCCAAAATGTAATGGAAAATGATATTGAGCACTGAGCAGTATATTTTCCTAGGATGAATTCTTTCGTTATAGAAACAAGGAAATGCAATCAATTTTTAAGTACACACTAACTATATTTTAACATCTAATATTAAAATGTATGCAATTTCAATTAGAAAATGAAGTTAATGGATGCTCCTTTCTCCTTCTTTCCAAAAATACATATCCACCTATCAGATGTGCATATTGATATGGATATGATGCCTCTAGATATAGCTTAGATACGGGATCTAGGCATACCTGAATATGAGTGCATATTTGGGCTGTATATAATGTGTCTGGATATGATGCTTGGCTGTATGGAGCTGTATGTAGTTTACAGTTATTAAAAAATGATTCAAAAAATTCAAAAAATTAAACATTACAAAAATGATGTAAATTAATATTTATGTAAATTACAAAAAAGTAAAAATAACAGTAAATATAACTGTATATATAATGTTATGGTCATGCTTTTTGATGTATAAATGTTGTATCGAACCTCTTGTGTCAAGGGGTCTTAAAAATTTGGTACATTCATCTAAGATATAGTGATATGGATATGGGGATTTGCTGGTTTTTTGGTGTAGTGTCCCCATTTTCTGAGTGGTCACCTAATGTGGTCAGTTAGCCTATCCTATTCCTGTAGGCTAAGCTGAAGGGCTAAGGGAATGACCTAATTGATTAAATATTATATTTAATCAATTTTATTGGGCAAATTGAAGATATGAAACGACCTTCCATATTTTGTAAGCCATTTGGAAAATAAAATAAATTAAATAAAATGGCCTTGAAGGTGGACGACCTAGGCAAGGGCCTAAAAATGTAATATCAAGGGTCATAAAGGGGTTCGCTCCCTTAGAGAGGACAATAAAATAAAATAAAGAATACTTTATTGAGGTTGGCCAAGATTGGAGGAGAAAAAAAAAGCAAATAAAATAAATATTTTGCCTTGAAGAGGTCGGCCAGACTTGGAAGGGAAAGGTGGCTATAAATCATAGTTACGAGACTCGGACTCGGCTAGGGTGACTTGACTCGGGACTCAGGACTCGGCGCCCGAACTCGACCCAGACTCGACAAAATGAAAAAAACCCTAGAAATTTAGAGATTTTTAAGTATTTAAAACTTGTTTCCAGCACCTTTATTGAATAAACCTTAAAGGTACAATAACATCATTAAATAGAAGCAAATTTGATCACATACACAAGTATACATCGATCACATAAGTATAAAGTACACAAATTGTAGCTGAGTTGCTGAAGGAAATAGCACACTAAGACATATAAATATAGTCAAATGTATACAAAACTCATAGACTATGAAATCCATGACATCAAATGTTTTATACAAATATGAAATATCAAAACAATAGCTACAAGTCTATGGCATAGTGGAGCCAACATCCTTCCTACGAAGGTGCCTAAGGGTCCTGGACGATGTAGCAGCTGCAGCCATAGTCTTTGCCTATGTCTCCATGCCACTCTCACCAACACCAGCTGTGTCTCCTCGTGCTCTAGCCTCCTCTTCAGCCATGGCTACAACCTCGGCCTCTCTATCTGCCTGGTCCACCCAATCAATGTCCTCGTCAATAAAGACTGCATCTGTAGCCTCAATGATCCACTCAGACTGTGGATCAACCTCCTCTAGCCTAATCGGGGTGGAGTCCTGGTAAAAAATCTTCCTGTATCTGAGCTGAAGGTTGTAATGAACATATACCAAATCATTCATCCTCTCCACTGATAGTCTATTGCGCTTCTTGGAGTGTATGTGCTCAAACATACTCCAATTGCACTCACAACCAGACGAACTGCATGGCTGGTTCAATATACAAATATGAACATTTTGAAGGTTCGGTGTATCAAAACCAAACATATGCCACTATCTATCTGAGATGAGAAAAAGAAACAAAATCAATCTCATTTCCAACTTTAATTTTCAAGTTTCAAGTTTCAAGTTCAACATTTAATAATAAATTATAATATAAAAAGATGAAAATTATGCCCTTAAATATATTTTTACCTGGCTGTAATGTCATCCTACTCTCTTTGCACAATTGATGTGCAAAGAGGTCTCCTTGTGCTTTAGTGAAGGCATCTATCTCGTGGACTATCTGTGTAGTAACAGCAGGCAACATCTGCTCTATTGTCGAGTAGAGCCCACTAAGAATCTCTTTATCTGCACAAAAATCACGGCTGAATTGGAAGGCCGGATTTAGGAAACATGTGGTTGCATGAAGGGGCCTATGAAGTTGGTGGTGCCATCTCCTATCAATGATCTCCCAAATGGGATGATACTTCTCAACTCCACCATAGACAGATCTAATGGCCTCTTTGTCCCTATCCATGCCCTCATATATGTAGCCCATTGCGGGCTTCTCCCCATTAGCAACTCGTAGGAGAACTAGCAAGGGCTCGATAAACTGCAAAGTGCAAACATTGTGAAACATTAACTTAACTAAGTGCGAATGAAAATAAACAAATAAAAGTAAAATATGAATACAAATTAAAACATAATGAAGAATTAAATTTTACTTGCACAATCTCCTTCGTTGGTGCCCAAAACCTTGGCTCATCAAAAATGCAATTAGTCACATCAATCCCTACAGTGGTTGTAGCATAGGATGAGGAAGACCACTCCTCACCATTAAGCATGCGCCTCAAAGATGTCTTTGACCAAATCAAGGATTGTAATGTGATAAAATTTGTGGCAAACCTAGTGATGCCAGGACGAGCCAACTCCCTCAACCCTCTGTATTGCCTCATTAGGCGAAGGACCCATGTGTGATTGTAAAAAAATTTGCAAATGTTTTTTGCCGCATCCACACATGTTTTGACCCATGGGAGTTTGCCAAGATCCTCCAATATGAGGTCAAGGCAATGGGCGGCACATGGAGTCCAGAATATAGTAGGGTGCCTCTCCATCAATAATCTACCAGCATCAACATAATTTGCTGCATTATCGGTCACCACTTGAACCGCATTCTCTTCGCCCACCTCAGCTATCACCTCCTCTATAGCCTCACAAAGGTATGTGGCATTTTTGACATGGGCGGAAGCATTAATGAACTTGATGAAGACAATGTCACGTGAAAAAAGAAGCAAAACCAATTATTCAATAAATTAAAAAACATAAATCAGCCATATTAATCACTAAATCAAATTTCGAATTTCAAATTAATCAATGCATTGAGGGAAGTACAATTACCTGCGGAGGAAACTAGAAAATTAAGCAGCGTCCTATTTCTCCTATTGGTCCAACCATCAGTCATGATGGTGCAACCCAAACTCCTCCACTGCAAGCGCTGCTCCTCTATTTGTGCTTTTACATCTGCCACCTTTTGACTCAAAAGTGGGCCCTTTAATTCATCTTCGATAGGGGCTTTGAACCTCGCCCCACATATGGTTATGGCATTAACCATATTTTGCCAAAAGGGAGACCTAAAACATGTCATAAATAAATTAATAAGTAACTTAGATAAGTATTGTAAAATGAAAAGTTTTAACTTAAATTTGAACTTGACAATGAGATACATCTAGATTCTAAAATTTAAATATAAATTTTAAAACAATTAAACAAAAAAGAATTACTTGGCTTCATGGAAGGGAATGGTGCAATAGTACCAGAAGTCGGCAATTGATTTCTTTGTTGCATCATGTGCATACTTGTTCCAACCCATGCTTTCAAGTGACACTTGGGAACCGGGAGTACTGCATGGTACAAAATATGAATCCACCCTAGATTTACGAACTCTAGGGCCAATGCTAACACTCCCATTACCACTAGCAATAGCGACAACACTAGGAGTACCCATAGCTGGTGTAGTAGCGAAAGCACTAGCACTAGGATAGTATGGAGGCATGGAAGAAGCATCTCCAACACCACCAATGCTTGCCAACTCCTCCCTTTGCCCCTTTTTCATTTCTTTTTGCAATTCAAATGTTTTTAATTGCACTTGCACCTCACGAACAGCCTCAGGAGGTGCATTAACGCAGCCCACTGCATCATGGATGGGTATGCGTGCATTATGGTATTTCAATCTGTTTATGCCTCCATGATATATTGTTTTGCAATATTTACATTTTGCCTCTCCTTTTTTTTGCCTGGGAAAGATTTCAGCATGTTTCCAAGTAGGGTCTTTTTTGCCTGGGGTTTGAGACATTGTGAAAATATGGTTTGAATTGCAAATGAATGTGGCTGCAAAAACAAGTAGGGTTTCTAAAATTAATTAAGTTGCAAGTAGGGTTTGTAAAAAAAGAAATGCAAACTCAAAAAAACAATGATTTTACAAATTACAATGAATTTTTTGTTAAAAGAACACTAAAAAGCCAATTAAAATAAAATTTACTTCTTAGATTAGGCTTGAAATGCAATGCAAACTCTTTCCAATCGTTGGTAGTGAGCTCTCAATGCACCTCCTTGGTGGTATGAAGCTTCCCAAATGCTATTTGATAATGGATTTGTCTTCAACTTCTTGCTGGTTGCCCTACAATGAACTCTTGTTTCTCCTCATAGCTCTCTTTTCTCCTCCTATTTCGCCAAGTAAATGAAATAAAGTTGCTTTTAGGGTTGGGGAAAAGATATAAGTAAAAGAAAAAACCAAATTAAATGACTCTTTTATGTTTTTTTTTTGTTGCTTTTTTCACTTGGTTGTGCCGATCGAGTCCTGGTGACGAGACTCTCCTAGACTCGGCTGAGTCTGAGTTCGAGCCCCTAGGACTTGACTAGGGTGACTCAACACGGGACTCGCCGAGTCCTAGCAAGTCTTGTTACAATGCTATAAATATAAGAACATTTGAGGTCATTTGGGCAGGGATTCATATCATATTTCCATTTGAAGGTTCTTCTCTTTGGCTGCAACTTTGGTTGGGCTTTATTCCAAGGACGGAAACCCTTGTGAATACGGTGAGTTGGACGAAAACCAAGCTCATCTTGTGGAGGACTCATAATAGAGTTCTAATTGCACTTCATTGGAGACATTTGGAGGTTTGGAGCATCATTGCATAATCAGATTTGCAAATCAGAATTGGAGCAGCATTGTTGTGTGCATATTGCATTAGGGTTTTGCCTTAATTTGGAGTGCCACTTTGGAGCAGATTTGGGCGCCCATTTTTGGAGGGTGATTTTGCATTTCTGGAGCAGCAAACCCTAAGCGCTTGTCAAGGAAGGATTTTCCCATCTAGGGTTTGATGTTTGAAGACTAATTTGCATATTTGTGGTATGCACAAATCTTAGTTTTAGATCTGATTTATAAAGCAGAAATCCGGGCGTATCTTGGCATGTTTGAGCCCATGTATTCATTGAAAAATCAGTCCAAAGTATTGAGTTTTGTAACAGCAGAAATTACCTACAAAAAATCAGAGTTGTATGTAGCATTTGGATGCCCTATCTTGTGTTTTTCATGATGAAATTCATGTTTGATATAAATATCAATTGGTAGCATCATTTGGCATGTTTATTTGTCATGTTTGGGCACTTGTATGTTTGCTGTGATATTTTATTTTAAGAAAATAAAAAAATCAGAAATCAGAATTAGGGTTTGAGCAGAAATAAAATCAGAATTTTAGGGCAGATCCCATTGGGGATATTACATTTGGGACCTTGGTTTTGTTACAGTTTGTGTACACCCTATAAAAATATGATAGAATATATAAAATAAAAATATTAACAAAACAAACAAACTTAACTATAATATCAATGTTGTTTTAGATTTAGTTAGTTTTTCAATCAAGTAAATTAAAGAAAGGGGCCTCCAATGCACATACCACGTTACACATCTTTCATAGATATCATTTCATTCAATCAATTTAGTTTGCTAAAAATAGTCATCACAAACTGTTTACTATATCATCTAGACTATCCAGTGGGCATCTGATGCAGTTTCTTATATGCCATTACTAGTCTTGTACCTCATAATACCTAAAGCTAGATGTAACAGTAGTGAGAGTTCTTATAGGGCATAAACAGCAGGATATAAGTCTTCTAATCTCTTTGAATTGGCTTGGACCAAAACATTTTTGACATCTGTGAATCCAGTGGTAGGATGATAAAAAAGAGCAGACGTCCATCACTGGTGTACCCAAGTTGCAGCAGCCTGTGATAGAGTGATCCCATTTGACATTGTCAGTGGCTGGTTTTAGGAACAGCAATATAAGGGGATCATAAGAGCCAAAATATGGTTGTGAACTGTATTGCTCTTGCTTCCCAAGGCACATGCGTGCATGCATATGATTAGATACATAGTTACTGTACTTGACAAAGTAAAAATCTTTTTGAAGGAACATAATTGTCAGACCAAAAGGCGGAAGTCAGTAGATTGTCCTTTAAGCTGGGTATCCCTTGCCTCCCAATTGGAGAAACTGATCGGTATGTCCTCCATGCCAATTTTCAACTCAACCTAAACATCTGCCAGTCTAGGTTCATCGTCATAAATCAGATCAGTCTTCATCCTGTCACATAATGTTTCAACAAAGCAGGACATATCATGGGATGAACAGTCACATGACATGCGTTGTGATCTTCACCTCCATCATTGATGAAAGCTCACATTGAGCTGCATCAATTCTGGATCCTCTAGTTCTCTCTATGCCACATCTTTGCAACAGAATGCGAAGATTAGAACCTCCCCCCAAGTTTTCACTAGACCAGGGAAGAGAAAGATGTAAAATTTGTAATATGCAAAATATGAATTATGATGATGATTTTCAAAGGCAATCATCATAAATTCATAATAGTTGTCAGCTAACTATTTTATTAGGATTTTGCATGATGATGTGATTTTGTACTCAATTTGTATTCAAATGAATCAAATTTAATAGAAAACACTTTTGTACTAATTTATGGACTCATTGGATATATTTTGTTATTAAATTTTACAAAAAAAATGTGCTTTTAAGGAAATTTAAGCAATTTTTTAAGTTGCCAAGTCGCAAATTTTGGGTCTGCCAAGATTTTGCCGAGTTTGAGTCTGCCAACTATGATTCACTCTATTTAAGCACACTTAGGTGTGTCAATCAGTCACTTGCCTTGATTTATGTACTTGATTGGCACTTATCTAATCTAAGTTGAGTTATAATCCATCTATTATGCTACTTTGTAAAGTCCCCAATCAGGATCAACATGGAAACATGCAGTTTTTTGTATTTTTCTGATTTGTTAAACAGGCATGAAACTACAATAGCAAACTGAAATTAAATTAAATACCAATCACAACTTCAAGTGGCTGGAAAATCATGAATCAAACCCTCATATGCTGGTATAAACCTCTATGCACATCACAAACAGCAGATCTAGCAGGTAGATGACAAATTACAACAAGTAAGCTTGCTGATCTATGTGTGATTATTCATGAACAAGAAGTACAAAACCGTAGAACAGCAGTAGATTTCTGAAATTAATGC
Organism: Sequoia sempervirens; assembly: GCA_007258455.2. NCBI lineage: Eukaryota > Viridiplantae > Streptophyta > Pinopsida > Cupressales > Cupressaceae > Sequoia > Sequoia sempervirens. The sequence goes on from VDFB02321190.1 coordinate 509,861, forward strand.
TGATAAGCAATGTAGGATATTTGTAAACCCTTGTCAAACAATTGTGCGACTCCAAACAGCAAATGTAAACTTTCACAAGCTGATATATACTTTGGATGAGACTTATTAATGAAATATAACAGCAGATCTGAATTTTATATACCAAAATCACAAGTATGTTAGCTGATCTACCACTAAATTTTTATGTATAGTAGATATAAAATGCCATGAATATTGATGATGCTCAGATCTGATTTATAGTAGCTAAAAATCAGAATATTAATAAACCCAACTCCATGTATTTATGCCACCGACAACAATTAAATCTTCTTCACAGCAGGCCTATATTTTATTACCAAAATTACCAGCAAATCTAATTTTTCTAAACTACTACCAGCAATCACCAAATTCTTCAACAATATTATAATGATTTCCAAAACTATGTACAGCTGGAAGCATACCATATGCTATTCACAAAATAGGATTGAAGTTGCCAATAATCTACAAGGCAGCGATGGATATGGAATATATTTATTGTGGCAGCACTGTACCAGCAACATGTAAACTTGAAACTTGGCCCAAATATGTTGATTTAATTATGTGGTATAATTTGCTTGCAAATATGATTTGAAATTTTGAACAACCACAATTGATAAGCTTAAATGTAATCTTTGAGTAGAATCGTCTCAATAGATAATCCATCCAATCCTGGAAAACCAAGAGGGTTTCATCCTCTGGATCTTCAACACCAAGGATTTTTGTTTTTGAATGCTTCAAAACTCCAAATTGGAAGAACAAGTGAAAAAAGACAAATAGATGATGCTTGAAATGAGCCTTGATCTCTCCTTAAGTAGGCGTTGCTTTTGGGTGCTTTATTTTATTATATTTATTTATTATAATTTTTTAATTTTCCCCTCCAAGTATTTAAAAATATTTTTAAATTACACCCAAAGGACCCTTTTGAATACATTTTGAATAAAGTATTACAAATTCTTATTTAAACATTACATGGGACCTATAATCATATTTCAGTTGCTCTTTTGGAAATAAAATGATTGGGGCTGACTTAAAAAAGAAAATTATTTCTTTTAGTTCCGAAAAGGGTACATGACATAGTTAGAGTGTATTAACTCCCCTTGTGATTGGGAGTGATTAGGAATTAAACTCTTGCATCTTAGCTGTGTCATCTCCTTGATTCATGGAACCAAGAGTTTTATGTATTTGTGCAGTTCTCCTTATAATTATGCTCCATTATATTGAATATAGAAATTATTTATTTATTTCCTGATTTTTTGATTAGTTTATAGGCATAAGGTCCTGGGAAGAATTGTTTATGACAAAGTTCTTATAGCTACAACTGTATTTCAATGAGGGTGAGGGGAGTGCTGTCCTTCAAGATACATTCGATGTGGTGAAGGAACTACACTCCTAGATTGCACCATTGTCCATGTCGGTTTGCATTCACAACCAAGGTCCAACCTTAGCTAACAATGTACTTATTCAAGAACAATAAGGAATCCTCATTGTCCTCATATACAGATTGGTAATAAAACCAAGTGAAGCAAAAGAGATAAAAGAAAATGATTCCAAGATGGCAATTCTTAAGGCTCTACATGGATCTGAAATCAAACATTGTTGAAAGATAGTTTAGGTGCCTTGAACATCACATATTCACAAGTAACTCAAGAAGTTTAAAGACAGTCAAAGGACAAGGTATCACAGAGTATCATCAACATAATTTTAGATTTCTTAAGTACTATTCAACTCACATCTTTTCAGGTTAAGTCTAAAACAATCCTTTGCAGGACAGTTAAAGAGGTATCAAGGACTTTGCATTATAGATAAATAAAAAGGTTTCTAGCCAAAAGATCCAACACGCACAGGTTGGAACCTCAAAATTTTCTCGCTTGTGAGTCACAGAGATTCTTTTAAGGAGTTCTAGTTGATATGATAGAACATTTCATTTAACTGGGTTATATACTGGTATAATGTAGTCTGTACACCATGCTGTCTGCAAGTCTCCGGCAACAGTAGTATTTTTATCTGACTGATTCAATTTTTTCCTAAAATACCTCAACTGTGCAGAACTAATGTTAAATTTTCCAAACAGTAACGGTTCCAATTTTGCTTTCAACTTAAATCATTCAATACAGTACACAAATGGGGTAACAGTATTTCAGTTCAATCTACCATCTTCAGGCAGTCTTCAACAGACATTATTTCTATCAAAATCAACATTTATTTAACACTTAACATGGCCCAAATGGCCTGTGCATACTGTAAATCCTCTATGACTTCATAAGGATGGGAAAAGGAAGGATAGATAACCCTAATTCACACATGGAGGGTATGCCAGGAAAGGAGTCTCCAAGGTTTTGACCGACCTTGGAAGGTCCTACTTCATACATGCATCCAATTTTGAGCAGGGTTAAAATCTTGTTCTAATTTGCATAGCAATCACCATGGCAAAAATTGAAAAACATCAGATACTGACCTGGATAAATACCATCAGCTGACTAGCAAGACACCTTCAAAGATTTCCTTCCAGTAAGGTTGCTTTGGCTCTTAAAACTTATCTAGATCTGGAGAAGATCTTCTTTCACAACTCGTACTAAATACACAAGTCTGTAGATCTTACTAGGACAGAGCCCTTGATCAATAACCAATTAATTTGCTCCTGATACTTGAAATATTCTGAGCCAATTTTTTCAATTTTTCAATTACAATAAGCAGAGCAATACACAATCGTTAGGGTTAGCACTTAAACCAAACGATGCGGAATTCAACTCTAACCAAGAATGTACACCAGGATCCCGAGTTGGGCAAGGTGTGAACATATGGTCAGAGGATCTCAATGCAATGCTGAATAGGAACTCTAACCAAGAATGCGCCGGATGACGACGAGCATATGGTCAGAGGGTCTTAATTGAAATGCTGATACAAAGAACTCTAACCAAGAATGCGTCGGAGAACGAACGAGCATGTGGTCAGAGGATCCCTACCAACTAATATGCTGAAAGTAACTCGACGTCAAGAATGTGCTTTCCAACCCGAGATGGAATTGGAGCTACCATATGACGGAGATGCTAAGTATTACAATGCAATAAAGAGAAGAAGTAAGATTGCTGACAGTACTACTGTTCAGCTTACAATATGAAAGAAATTGCCTGCCAAGAGCATAGGATTAGAACTAATTAGCGTTGCATCAAATAAGAGGACTCTCCTTTGCTTAACAAGAATGCCAAGACCAATAACTTCACTCAAAGACCAAACTGATGATTCTGATTTAGACAGACCTGCACTTTAAAATGTATAACCAGCAACCTAACACCACACTAAAATGATCATATCTCTCTCACAACTCATCCTATTGATGTGAAACCAAATGCAATATACCCTAATGATGAAGGCGACCAAGTTTAAACACTGAAAACCCACCAAAGACCCCTCAATCATTTTGCACAAATTCCAAGAAGGTACCAAATGGTACGACCCTCAAGGAAGGGCGATTTTCCTTAATAAAATTCAATCATTTGTTAAAAAATCTGAAACTTGACAAGAGTAGGCGCCCCTATCAAGGAAAACCAATGGATCAATACCCAGAAGGAGAATAATTTTGTTTTCTGATATATGAGTAAAAACAACTTTCAGCTACACAGAAACAGCAACTCCAGAATCTGATATAAAATGCATAAACACAACTACAAGCAAAACAATGCAACAAAGCAAACCTCACTACAAATTCTCTCACAAGCATACTAAATTCTCCACTAGATGCTATCTCTCAAGCATGAAGTTGAGCCATGGCTAGGAGGCATTCATTCCTCGAAGCAGTCTTAGCACCATTCCGGTACATAACAATACTTCAGACATAAGATGCCCAAATGAAGACCCAAGACTTCCTTTTATAATTTTGTGAAGACCCCTCCATAAGCTTCTAGAAACCCTAATTCTTTTCCCTCCAAGAAATGGCGTCACTTTTCTTCAAGGCTTCATTTTTGTCTTTTTAATAAAATTCACCTCTTCAAGATAGGCGTCCACTTAAGGCTTTAATTTTGACCTTAATAAATATAAAATTTCCTCAATGAGGCGCCACCCCTTAAAGACCACCTTTTTAATATAACATTAAGTTATGAGACTAGGCCAAGGGGGTGTTATAACATTAAAATATAACATTTTAAAAAGAAATGAACTTATCTCTCCAAAAATGCATCCCAAGGCCAAAATCGAACAAACCAACTGAGTCGATTGAAGAGGAAAGCCAACTGTGCCGAGAACGACAGGACCACTGCCAGAAATAAAATTTACTAAAAATAGTAAATTTCGAAGGTGCTCAGAATGCCAAGAAAAACACACCAACTGCGAAGCTCTCTAAAACCCAGAAAGAATCCGCCATTCAATCAACAATCCTCAGAGCAATAGCAACCTCCAAAACACGAAACCCTAATTTCACCTTCCAAGGTAGCCTACGGGTCTCCGAAGTAGGCCAACGGTCAACTGAAAAGATCATGCGAGAAGGGGACATTACAGTCCGCCCTCCCCAAGATTGCTTGTCCTCAAGCAATCGCAAGCCTGGATGCTGCAGAATCTCATCATTCTCCCAAGTCGCATCCTCCATAGGCAAGTTCTTCCACTTCACCAAGTATTCTCTTGATTGTTCTTTTTCTCAAAGAACGCTCTCTGGAATCAAGAATCTCTTCTGGAATCAAAACTAACTGTCCTTCTTCATCCAAAGGTGGCAACTGTGATGAAGCAACAACATTGTGTCCAAGTGCCTTCTTGAGGCGAGACACATGGAAGACATTGTGTACTCTGCTATTCGAAGGTAGCTCCAACTCATAAGCTACTGCTCCCACCTTTCTGATGACCTTGAACGGCCCATAGAAACGAGGTTTGAGCTTCTCAGCTCCACTCTTCTTGAGAGTAGATGTTTGTAAGGGCTGTAGTCGGAGATAAACCATATCTCCAACCTCAAAAGAGTGCTCAACACGCCGCTGATCAGCATACATCTTCTGCTGATTCTGTGCAATCTGAAGATTGTTCTTCAATGATTTCATGATATCTTGACTCTGCTGCAACAAATCCTTGGCTTGAGGGGCTTTGCTATCACCAAACACCAAATCAACAAAGCTAGGAGCTTCATAACCATAAAGAGCCAAGAAAGGTGACATCCTTATTGACATGTGAAAAGAAGAATTATAACAGTACTCGCCTATGTGAAGCCACTTCACCCATGCTCTTTGCTGCTCCGAAACATAGTTTCTCAAATAGCCTTCCAACCACTTGTTCACTATTTCAGTTTGTCCATCTGTTTGGGGGTGATAACTAGTGCTTGGAGTAAGCACAGTACCACTCATTCTAAAGACCTCTTGCCAAGAAGTGCTTAGGAACTTGCTGTCCCTATCACTCACAATGTTTTTTGGCAACCCCGTAACATTGTACCCCAATATTAAATTTTTTGTTACACTTAGACATTTTGAATAAATGAGTAAAAGTCTTGTTAAATCAGTCAAAAAGGTCAAAATTTGGGTGTGCACGTCTTGCATGAGGGGTTAAAACGCTAAATTTTCAAAATCTGACGATTTGGGTCTACTAAGAGCAGCTTAATCTACAAAACCTAGATCTCAGTTTTTCATCCCTAAATTTTAGAAAAATTGCTATTTTTAGAAATTTTCTAAAATTAGTAAGTTTTTTGGGTTTTCTTGAAAATGGATACTGGCAAAACTTTCTAAAAATAGAAAGTTGGTCCGACAGGGTCTAAACTGATTTTGATTGGTCCAAATCACGCCCATATCAGGCTGGTGCAGTCAGAATCTCAAAATAGTCAGTTTTTCCCTACTGGGTCTATTCTGCTTTTTCAGAAGCATATCTGGAGATCCGAGGTCATCAATGGAGGTCATTCGGCTGCCAGGTGTTAGATTCAACATCAGAGCATTCAACAGAAGATGGATTCATGAAGCTGTCACAAAGAACGAGAAAGAAAGTGAAAAATGATGAAAATTTTCTAACATTGCCAAAAATGGGCGCCCCCAGTCAAGAAGGGCGCCCATCTTTTTAGGGCATCAGATGACAAAATTAGGGTTTGTGCCTCCAGTCAAACTTGTTCAGTTCTCTGCCAGCTCCGCGACGAATTCTTAGTATGATTATCGGCTACTAGGTCATCCAGGAGTCAGTCTTGAGCGAGTATCCAATACGATGTCGAAACCGCAGAAAAATGAGAAATATCAAGAATTTGACTAGAAGTCTACATAAAATTGAAACCTCACGGTGAAGAAGGGCGCCCAGCTTTTTGAAGGGCAAATCCAGCAATTAGGGTTTGTCAAAGTGCTCAGTCTCTTCAGTGTTCAATCAGCTTCGACACGCCTGCCTTTGTCAGATCATCCGACTACCCAATCTCCAACAGATTCAGATCGAAGACGAAGGTATAGAATGAAGATTTCAAACTCGAAGATGAAAATTAGTAAAAGTGGCTAAGTCTGGAGAAAGTGGGCGCCCCTGGTGCAGAAGGGCGCCCAAGTTTTCAGGGGGTCTATCAAACGAATTTGCAGATGAGTGTCTAATATGATCTCTTCACGGTTGATTCAGCTTTCAAACGAGATACTCAGCATGCCTATCGGAGGTCGCAATCGCCAAATATGAAGCGTTGAACATAGGGTCTGACAAAGGCTAAATTTCAAAGTTCAGAAGCAGACATAGAAAAAGTGAAAAATAAACTAAGTCTGGTGAACAGGGGCGCCCCCAGCCAAGATGGGCGCCCAAACTTTTGAGGGCCTGAATTTCACTTTTTGACGAAATCTCTTCCAAAAGACCCCTCCTCATTCTTCGTCAGCTTCGCGATGAGCTCAACCGTGATCGATCCGTGCACGGAACACCAGTCGATGAAAGTTATGCGTAGGAGAAGTGTCCGATGAAAGAAATTGTAGATCAGAAAAATGGCTAACACTGTGAAAGTTCGGAGCCCCTCGAAGGAAAAGGCTCCCATGAATTCAGAGGTCAAGATCAAGTTTTTAGCCAGAGGTGCCTCTAGAACATCCTTCTTAGAATCAGTCAGGCTTCGCCGTGAAACTTTTAGCTCGCCTTTCGGATCATTCTGTAAAAGGGAAATCAGAGGTGAAGTTGGAGGTTAAAATAATCAAAAGTTGAAAATGCCAAAATTTTGGCTAACACTGGGTAAAGTGGGCTCCCCTGGTGAAGAAGGGCGCCCAACTTCACATGCCTTAGAAAATTTTCATAGATTTTCAAAATTTTCAAGATTGCAAGAGAAGAAAGAGGTGTCCAAGTTCAATGAAGCTGAGATTTGGGGTTTTGGAAATAAAAACAAAAGAAAGCAAAGAAAAAACAAAACCCTAAGTCTATTTAACATCTTTCTTTTTATGTTATTTTCATTATTTTTGCGGTGGCAACTAGGGGAGAAAGTTAGACAGCAAGAAGTTTGAGCTTTTCAAGATTCAAGAACATGGCACTTGCTGGTTTTCATCATATTTTTTTAGACCAATAACATAAACCCTTCTTTTCAAGCTTTTTCATCCAGAAGATCAAACTTTTCAAGAAGAAGACCAAGGCATTCCATTTTTCAATCATCTGGGTCTTTTCTCTTCAATCTTTTGAAGGAAATTTTCAAGAACTTCATCAAGTTGCAGCAGCTGCTTTTATTTTGCATGTCAGTGAAATCATCAGTGCATTCAGTTTTCAATCATCTGGGTCCTCTCAAATCAGTCTTCTGAAGAAAACCCATATCACAGCTTTTTTCAAGAAATTTTTAAAACCTAGGGTTGGCTGCTTTTTCGATCAGTCATCAGGATTTTGCAAATCTAATCAACTGGGTCCATTTCTAATTGTATTATGAACAAAACCCAGGTGCCAGCTTTTTCGATGAAAAATTGAAGAAATTAGGGTTTGCTGCTTTTTTAGTCAAAATTCAAGATTTTCAAAAACCGACGATCTGGATTATCTTGCAACAAAATTCTGAGCAAAACCCATATCTCAGAAAAATTCCCAAAAATTTGTCCGTTTGAGGCCCAAAAAAAACCAGCATTCTAAAATTAGAAAGTTGCTCAAAACTTGTCTGAACATACGCGAGTTTACAGTCATTCTTCAAGGTTTTCAATATAGAGTACACTCCCCTCGAGTTTAAGACCAAATCAGCATTATGTCAAATCTTCATCATCTCAGCTGAAGAACATGAGGAGGTGTGATATGAGAAAAATGAAAGGTATCAGAAAAGAGAGTTGTGCAATGCATAATACGTTGGAAGTCAAGAGAGGTTAACCGAGAAACACAAAGTTCACGAGAGCAGCCAAGTTATCAATTTGTGAGTCACCTTGCAGAGACAGCGATGTTTTCAAAGAACAAAACTCATAAGCGGTTGAAGAAGTGAAGGATTCTCTAAGTTTGATCACATAAAGGCGAGGAGATCTTGGAGAATGAATATTGCCTTAGATAGTATCAATTGCGACCCGAGGGACACAGTTTCCTGCTTTTTAGCGGATGTGATTGAGATTTGAAATGACTTTCATCTAGAAACTTTCTTTCTGCTTTCTTTCTATTCTTGGAGCGATTCTTATCCATTCTTTGAAGAAGAGAAAGAAGATAAATGTAATAGTTGGTGTTTCCCACTTTTCCTACTTTCTTAGGTGTTAGACGTTATCTTCTTTCTAGAGTTAGAAATAAAGCTTGCTTGCTGCGCAAGCCCTAGATTGTGAAAGCAAGGAGATTTTAGGGTTCCCTACTCCTCTGCTTCTCTATAAATAAGAGCCTTTGCTCATTTAGTTTCTTTAACCGTGCTAGTGAGAACAAAACGGTGAGCCTATTGTGCCTTCTATTTGTTACTTAAGTATTGTTCAATTGTGTTGTGATAGCAAATTGTTGAGCCTCTTTAGCCAACAAGGAGTTAGTGTGATTGCTGTTTCTATTGTGTGAAGAGCAAGATTGCAAGCCTCTTTAGCTGCAATTTCTTGTTCCAGGCATGCTAGAAGTGAGTTTTGTTCCAAAAGTTCAAGTAATAAAATCATGAGCCTCCTTTGCTTTGATATAAAATCTCAAGTTTCCGTTATTTGTGTTTTACTTTTATGATCTTGATTTCAACTTACATTGAAGTGTGTAGATGTTCGTTGAGAAAGAGTTTATTGAAGTATTTTGTCAGAAATCTACCTTGTTCATTTCTAGTTTCTCTTGCTTTGTTTATTACTTGAGAAGTTAGAAACGTCTTTAGTTTAAGTTAGTCGTAGTTAAAGTTCTTAAATCAGAAATCTCGCCATGCTTGTGTTTTATGCAAACCTTGTGCTCTAGCTGATAAAAAAAAGATAGCAACTTAGTTTTAGCTTACTTTATTGAATACCATCGCCAGCAGGGAGCTTCCTCCTAATTTGAAGAGCGCTTTATCTATGCATTAGCCGTCCGCTTCAAATATGCAGATTCCAAAGGTGCCAATTTAAACGCCAACATAACCTAAACACCTCATGAAAAAACAGATCTGCAACTTGGGCTGCTGAAAAAGAGTTGGTAATGGCGAAGAAAAGAGCAAATTTTGTTAGTCTATCCACTACAACATAGATACAGTCCTTCCCTTGGACCTTGGGAAACCCCGTGATGAAGTCCATCGATATGCTTTCCCATTTTTGATTGGGAATAGGGAGAGGTTGCAGCAGACTAGCAGGTAGAGTATGCTCATTCTTGTTCATTTGACAAGTGGGACACTCCTGAATGTAGCGTTGAACTTCCCCTTTCAGCCCTTTCCAAGAAAATCTTTCCCGGATCTGCCTATATGTCTTGAAGAACCCTTGATGACCAGCAAGCGGAATGTCATGAAATGTTAACAAAATCTTCTTTTTGAGCTTAGAATCAACCACCAAAAAGATTCTACCCTTGTAGTGTATCAGCCCTTCAACCACCTTGTACCTTTCGTCATGAAAAGTACCCTCAATGATGCTAGTTGCAAACTGATTTTTGGCATAATCAGCAAGCAACATGTTCTTCCAATCAGCAGTAAGCTCACATAATGAGCCCAAATGAGGTCTCCTAGATAGAGCATCGGCCACAATATTGTTTTTACCTTTGACATATTCAATGTCAAAATCGTAAGCTTGAAGCTTACTCACCCACTTTTGTTGCCTCTCGTTCAAATCTTTCTGATGCATGAAGTGCTTGAGACTATTGTGGTCAGTCTTGACCACAAACTTGCTCCCCACCAAATACTGTCTGAACTTAGCTAATGCATGCATAATGGTAAGCATTTCCTTGTCGTAGATGGAGTAGGTCCTTTCAACACCTCTTAATTTTCTGCTCTCAAACACAATGGGATGTTTGTCTTGCATCAAAACAGCCCCAACTCCTTCACCGGATGCATCACATTGTAGCTCGAAAGGCTTGGAAAAGTCTGGAATAGCTAAAACCGGACAAGAGCTCATGATCCTCTTAAATTTATCAAAAGTAGTTTGGGCCTTTTCTGACCAACAAAAAGCCCCCTTTTTTGTGAGGTCAGTAAGAGGAGCAGCATTCTGTGAGTAGCCTTTCACAAATCTTTTGTAAAATCCACAAAGACCCAAGAACCATTTCAAATGAGTCAAGTTCTCAGGAGGTGGCCAATCAACAACTACCTTGATCTTTTCAGGATCAACCTTCACTCCCTCAGCACTGATTATGTGACCAAGGTAGAGTAGCTCCTTCATTCCAAATTCACATTTGGATTCTTTGGCAAACAAGCTCTCAGATTCTAGGATGCTAAGCACTTCCTCCAAGTGCTTGAGATGTTCTTCCCATGTCTTGCTGAAGATCAGGATGTCGTCAAAAAATATCAATACAAACTTCCTCAACTGCTTCTGAAAGACTCTATTCATACAAGACTGGAAGGTAGCAGGAGCATTAGTCAACCCAAATGGCATGAATAGAAACTCGAAGTGGCCATAGTGACATCTAAAAGCTGTCTTCTCAACATCAGATCCTCTCATCCGAATCTGGTAGTAGCCCGATCTCAAATCGATCTTTGAAAAGAACTTGCCTCCATGTAGCTCATCAATGAGCTCATCTATCCTCGGAATGGGGTATCGATTTTTGATGGTGCTTTGATTCAAAGCACGATAGTCCACACACATGCGGATGGTACCATCCTTCTTCTTCACAAGAACAACTGCTGAAGTGAAGGGACTCTTGCTTGGACGAATGAAGCCCATCTCCAAGAGTTCCTTAATGTTTTTCTCAATCTAGTCCTTCTGCTTCTTAGGATGCCGATATGGAGTTGTAATAACTGGTTTAGCTCCTTCCTTGAGCTCTATGACATGCTCCGAACCCCGTTCAGGAGGTGGTCCAGGAGGTAAATCAGCAAATACCTTGCTCTTCTTTGTGAGTAAAGATTGAATATCAGGAGGATAGTCTCTCTTAGTTTCAACCGGACTAGCAGGAAGAATCATACATTCTGCAGCCCACTCAACTTGATCATGACGAATCAGCCTTGCCATTCTCTTGAATGATACAATCCGAGGACCCCCATTGGACATTCCTCTTAGTACTACCCTCTTCCCATCGGATTGGAACTTGAGCTCCATGGTTTGCAGATTTAAGGAGATCTCTCCAAGTGAACGCAGCCATTGAATGCCTAGAACGACATCCGTATCTCCAATGTTGACTACATAGAAGTCGTCCTTGACTTCGTAGTTTCCCAATTGCATAGTCATGTTTGAGATCTTCTTGGTGCATGAGATGTGAAACCCATCAGCAACCATAACCTTGAAGCCTTCAAAATCTTTTGTTTGCAGCCCCTTCTTTGCCACCACAACTTCATCAATGAAGTTATGTGTTGCCCCAGTGTCAATCAAAGCAACTATTCGCTGCCCCTTAATCATCCCTCGAACTTTGAAGGATTCATTCTTTTGAAAGCTCAAAAGTTGAGCCAAAGTACCTCCAATTCCCTTTTCATCTTCGGACTCTTCTGGAGCTCTTTCCACTTCACTATCATCAAAATCAGACTGCTGGTCTGAAAAATCAGAATTACTTTCTCCAGCTGAATAGTATTCAATTTGATGAAATTTGACTCCCTTTAGGCAAACATGATCTTGGGACCATTTTTCTCTACACCGGAAACATAACCCCTTTCTTCTGAGTTCATTAAGTGTCTCTGGATCCAATCTTGTGACATGAGGTTTATGCTGTTTGAACTCCTTATTATGAGGTCTTTTTCTTTTATCCCTTTTGTGAAATGATGGTTTGGGTTGAAACTTTGCTTTAGGAGCAGCCCACTCCATGTTTCTTGCCTTCTTCGTTGCCTCCTGTAGGGAGGGTGGATCAAAAGCTTTAATCCAACCCTTGAGTGGCTCCACCAATCCTTCACTGAATAGGATCACCAAACGCCTCTCAGTGATTCCTGTGACCATGACTTAAAGTCTCTGAAACTCAGCTATGTAGGCATCAATTGTGCCATATTGCCTAAGCTGTGCCAATTCTCTGAAATGCACTTCAGGATCTTTTTTCTCAAATCTCTCTATGAGCCTATTGGTGAACTCATCATAGGTAGTGATAGACCGATGACCCAAAGTGACTAGACCATGGTACCACCACTCGTGCGCCACCCCATCTAGGTGTAGCGTAGCGAACTTAATCGCCTCCTCTTCCGCCATGGGTCTAAGAGCTAGATAGTTGTCTAACTTCTGTATCCAAGCTCTGGCTGAACTGTTGTCACTCCCATCAAAATGTGGAAGCATAACCTTGTTGATAGCTTGATGCAAATCCCCATGTACTGCTGTTCTCCTTTGTTCATAATGTCTTCCTTGTCCTCTATTCTTCCTTTTATGATCCATAAAATCATTGTAAGACATATCTATGTTAATTTCATTAGGTAGAGAATCATACTCAGCACGGCCGAGTCTCAACTGTTCAACAAATGAAGCATTTTCTTCTGGATCAGGTTGAGAGTTTACTAGTGCCAAGAAGGTGGGTTTGAATGGCCTGGAAGAAATGTATGTGCTATTTGAAGCAGGCTGAGCAGCATGTCCATTATGCTGGTTGGTGGCACTGTGTTCTCCCCTATGTCCTGGGTTGCTCTGTGGAGTTGGGTTCTGACCCACTTTCCCCATCATGAGAGATACCATATCCATTAAGGCATCCATCTTCCTTTCGAATCTCTTTCCTGGACTTATCGATCTTTCTCTTCCCTTCCCACTATCCTCTCTGTTACCACCCGATGTCCTCTCATTATCCCCCATTTCTTCTCCCGGAGAAGATTCCCAATTTGCTCTTAATACCTCTGAAGCTGTCTGACCTTTCGGAGCCTGATGCCACTGAATTTGACTAGTAGCCTTCTTGTATTCCCTTGCTAAGTATCTCTGTTCTCTGTCACTCGTAGAAGGTTTGTTTCACAGGATGGCAGGATGCGTGGCTCTGATACCACTGAAATATACTGAGCCAATTTTTTCAATTTTTCAATTACAAAGAGCAGAGCAATACACAATCGTTAGGGTTAGCACTTAAACCAAACGATGCGGAATTCAACTCTAACCAAGAATGTACACCAGGATCCCGAGTTGGGTAAGGTGTGAACATATGGTCAGAGGATCTCAATGCAATGCTGAATAGGAACTCTAACCAAGAATGTGCCGGATGACGACGAGCATATGGTCAGAGGGTCTTAATTGAAATGTTGATACAAAGAACTCTAACCAAGAATGCGTCGGAGAACAACGAGCATGTGGTCAGAGGATCCCTACCAACTAATATGCTGAAAGTAACTCAACGTCAAGAATGTGCTTTCCAACCCGAGAAGGAATTGGAGCTACCATATGACGGAGATGCTAAGTATTACAGTGCAATAAAGAGAAGAAGTAAGATTGCTGACAGTACTACTGTTCAGCTTACAATATGAAAGAAATTGCCTGCCAAGAGCATAGGATTAGAACTAATTAGCATTGCATCAAATAAGAGGACTCTCCTTTGCTTAACAAGAATGCCAAGACCAATAACTTCACTCAAAGACCAAACTGATGATTCTGATTTAGACAGACCTGCACTTTAAAATGTATAACCAGCAACCTAACACCACACTAAAATGATCATATCTCTCTCACAACTCATCCTATTGATGTGAAACCAAATGCAATATACCCTAATGATGAAGGCGACCAAGTTTAAACACTGAAAACCCACCAAAGACCCCTCAATCATTTTGCACAAATTCCAAGAAGGTACCAAATGGTACGACCCTCAAGGAAGGGCGATTTTCCTTAATAAAATTCAATCCTTTGTTAAAAAATCTGAAACTTGACAAGAGTAGGCGCCCCTATCAAGGAAAACCAATGGATCAATACCCAGAAGGAGAATAATTTTGTTTTCTGATATATGAGTAAAAACAACTTTCAGCTACACAGAAACAGCAACTCCAGAATCTGATATAAAATGCATAAAACACAACTACAAGCAAAACAATGCAACAAAGCAAACCTCACTACAAATTCTCTCACAAGCATACTAAATTCTCCACTAGATGCTATCTCTCAAGCATGAAGTTGAGCCATGGCTAGGAGGCATTCATTCCTCGAAGCAGTCTTAGCACCATTCCGGTACATAACAATACTTCAGACATAAGATGCCCAAATGAAGACCCAAGACTTCCTTTTATAATTTTGTGAAGACCCCTCCATAAGCTTCTAGAAACCCTAATTCTTTTCCCTCCAAGAAATGGCGTCACTTTTCTTCAAGGCTTCATTTTTGTCTTTTTAATAAAATTCACCTCTTCAAGATAGGCGTCCACTTAAGGCTTTAATTTTGACCTTAATAAATATAAAATTTCCTCAATGAGGCGCCACCCCTTAAAGACCACCTTTTTAATATAACATTAAGTTATGAGACTAGGCCAAGGGGGTGTTATAACATTAAAATATGACATTTTAAAAAGAAATGAACTTATCTCTCCAAAAATGCATCCCAAGGCCAAAATTGAACAAACCAACTGAGTCGACTGAAGAGGAAAGCCAACTGTGCCGAGAACGACAGGACCACTGCCAGAAATAGAATTTACTAAATAGTAAATTCTTGAAGGTATTCGAATGCCAAGAAAACACACCCTACTTAGCTCTCACGAAAACCCGTAAAGAACTGCCATTCAGAATCGAATCCTCAGCAATAGCAACCTCCAAAACACGAAACCCTAATTTCACCTTCCGAGTAGCCTACGGGTCTCCTAATAGGCCAACGTCAACTGGAAAGATCATGCTCGAGAAGGGAACATTACTAATACTATCCACTTTGCCAAAACTCTAATCACACTCTGTGTAAACTCTGATACGAAAGATTTAAGCTATTGCACAAATGTCTCCATAGTCATATCAAAGCAGTATGGAAGATGGACAGATATCGAGAGATATATATGGTGGGATAAAGTAATAGAGAGAGAATTAGAGATAGAGAGAGAGAGATAAAGAGGTAGAGAGAAAGAGGGAGAGATAGAGAGGGGGAGATAGAGGAGGGAGGGAGAGTGGGGGATTGATAGAGGGGTTAGACAAAGAGTGGGTTTAATAGTTGTGAGAGGAAGGCATTATTACACTATGATCCTTGAAGAAGATCAAAGAAGTTTTGCAATGACGATAGCTCTAATAACAAAGCCTAAACAACCACTGAAACTCACATAACATAATTCCAATGTTTGACCACATAAAAGAAATGGATTCCTTAGCCAGAAATGGAAGAATCAAACAAAATAAGTCAGAACATCAATGCAAAGTCAGAAGATGAAATTCAGTCACCAAGACTATCAAAATCAGCAAACAAATCATTCACGTTTGTTGTGTGTGCCAGTGTGTGCCATTGTCATATCAAATTTCTCTCTGTTTTGTTGTCTCTGGTTGATGTCGTCCTCCCTCATGATACCCTTTCTTGCAGTCCATGATGTGTCCCTAGCACACACAAGGAGAAATTGTGTCGTAAGTACTTTTAAATAATCCAAAATTAAATGTGTTAAGCCATAATTTACAATGCATACCTCATTATTTTAAACGTGACATCAGCAATGAATCAAAAGTCTCAATCTTAAATGTCCCGATCAGCATAATGGTCAACTAAGAATAATGATTACATAGAATCCAAAATATTATCGGAAACTCTAGGCAATGCTGCTTTATGCTGTTCCAAAATAAGTTTCATTATTTTAACCAAACTTGTCATGTTTATCCCTTTATTGTTCATCATCCAAGTCATAGATGTAAAAGATTATGAAAGGACTGATTACGATCATCTGAAGTGAATTATTGAGATGTTGGCTTGCTACAGAGTTGACATAGAATTTATATGTAGTATATGTTCGATGATTAAGAATGTTTTTAGTATTGTTTTCTTAGATGCTATCTATATTATCTGTATGTTTTTTCTACTATGCAGTTTGTTGCTGTGCTTAATTCAAAGAAAGCAAAGCTCCGAGAACTACGGCAGAGGTGCTTGCATTCTGAACCAGCTACCGAGAAGGTTCAAGACGATGAGCAGTTCTCTGATGAAGAAACAGACAAGGAGACTGACCAAAGTGATGATGAGGGAAGCAGTGCAGGTCCTAAACATGGTGATTCAAAGAACATTGCAGATGTAGACTCTAAAAAGAAACCTACGAGGAATGTAAGTGAAGAGATTCCACCAGCATCTACACGAGCCGGAGAAAATCAAAACTCTGAAAATGAAAAGCAAAATTTAATGAACGAAACAACAGATCTAGATGATTTAAAAAAGAAACCTTTGAAAAATGCCTATAAAAAAGGTCCACCAGCATCTAAACAAGTCGTAGACGGACAAAATCAGAACTTAGAAAATGAAAGGCAAAATTTAAAAAACGGAACACCTGATCCAGATGCAACACAAGTATTAGATGAAGCAGATGTTTCCAAGTTTTTTAGTCAGGCGGAGCCTTTATCATCTGCTGCAGCTCTGCTTGCTGTTCCTGAATACACAAGTGCACCTAAGAGAAGGCGTCGAGTGTGATATGCATGACTTCATGTTCTCATTTCATTTTATAAGCACAGAACTTTGCTGCCATTGCCTTGTATTTTTACCATGTACTGATAACATAATAAAGATTTCCATAAATGTGTGCAAAATTTTGATATTTTTATCCTCTTTGCTAAAAGATCAATTCTTGGACTGTGTAATTTGTGGGATAAATCAGAGTTTCTAAATTTGATAAGTGATGCCTTATCAGTTCTTCTCTTACCAAAGCAGCAATAAGAACATCCAAACTTAGGCTCTACAGCAACACCACTAAGTGCAACAATTAGAAAAGAGCAAGGTAAAATAATACATTTATCCTATTAATCCAGCTTAACACCAATTGAATTTAGCTGTTTCAAAATCAAATTAAAGGCATTTAGATACTCAGCAATTGAGTCTCCTTCATTTTTAATGCATAAAGCTTTCTTTTCAAATACATCTTAATAAGAAGACTCTTAGATTGATAAATTTTACCTATTATTTCTCCCAAATTAAATGCGCTAGTTTCTTCATAAACATTCAAAAGAATAGAATTGAAGATATACACCTAATGGTACACCATGCTTTCACATCAATCTGTCTCCAATCTTGCTCTAATATTTCAACGGTTTATCTTTTAGTTTTACAACTCTCCACCAATCTCTTTCTTCTAAGCGATTCTCTATTTTTAGCTTTGAAAGTGTAAAATTGGAGCCATTGAACTTTTCAATAGTCATTTGGATGTGTTTGCCATGTCTTCAATCACATGGATCTAATTTCCACCAAATCACCAAATGCTGCCACTACAACCATGAACAGCTTACAACACAAATAAATATGCCCCTTTTCCAACCAATCCAACAAGGCTTTTTGTACCAAATATTGAGAAATTAGATGAATAATACAATAGAAACATTATCTTTATTGATCAAATCTAATTAGGAACACTGATAAACCGTAAAATGGAATAACAAGAGCATCAGTAAATATATACAAACCATAAGAAATTTGGTATTTGATCGTTAGAGTTCTATGGGGTGGTCACAAGAGCTGCTTCAAATGGAGACAATCTCTATATATGTGGGGAAAATCCTTTCAGGTTAAAAACTGCACCACTAAAAAGAGCACAAACATTAATCTCGAGAAATAGATTACATCAACACATCTCCTTTCAATTTGGTTACATTATGAGTAACTTTATGCAATAACATACCTCCTCTCATTCTTCCAATATATAGGAAATAAAAATTAGAAACTACAATTGGTTTCCCAAAACAAGTGACCAAAATCATAGGCCCAAAACTAGGTGCCCAAGTCCACACCCCATAACCATGAATGCAACATCCCAAGATAGATATGTACCTCCACCAAGTGTAGTTGACCAACATGCATTATAATGGACAAAAATAACTCCCAAATGCTCCATGCAACATTGATTACTCTATGTGCCTGCTAAATGAGGAAGATGTCCTATAACCATTATCGTTTGACCTTTCTCAAGTAACACTACTCATTGCTCACTTGCAACAGTATTTCCAAGACACTAGAAAATAATAAATTAATTGCATCTCTACCTTCACATGGGTGTCTTATTAACCTCTCCTATGAATCTTGGAGATACATATATAATAAACTATCTATGAATAATCAAATTATACAACTCTAGGATTTGCAAGATGAATGGTATATTCAATCCTAATAGAATGAAAATGGAGAAATTAAGAGTGAATAAGTCACAATTCTATACAAATGAATGCAATTGCTTGCTTGTCAAATTTGTGGGTTGTATTTTATAGGAAATAATTGTGATTGGAAAAAGTAAGTGCTAATTATTGGTGATCTAAGTTGTAGATCCCAAATTCTTAAGGTTTGATAATCTCCCAAGTGTTAGAGGTGTAAAACTTAGGAAGATTACCACAAACCAATATTCAAATTGGGCAACTTAGGATCAATTTTTGAGGTGGGTAAGACCTCTTTTGACTTTGCAAGATCAAGGGAGGTTTCCTTAAGGTGCTGTAACATATATTAACACAAAAACAAAACACTCACCTTGACACAAACCATATCCATTGCATAATGCACCCCTATTCTGGTTGTCACTTCGTGTCTATATGTTGGTTTAGGAGATTCAAGGTTAAGCATCTTATTAAATAGATGATTTGCCACATAAGTGCTAATGAATGTGTTTTATAATACCCCTTAAAGTGTTACATACATTTAGATATGGTAGTTGAAACACACAAACAAATAGAACTAAAAGGATGTTTAGATTGATTAATTTTGAGTGTGTTGAGGATGATGGGAGAGAAATCCAATCATAGATCGATGCCTTTATCCATTTGGGCAACAAAAGTCATTGAATTTAATCAAACATGCAATAATTGAAATCTAAGTGATATCTTAATCAAGACACCACAAAAGACTATGCCTTTTAAAATGCATAGGTAAGTTGGGAATTCCACATACATTCAAAAGATACAATTGATAGTTGCAAAGTATTAAGTGAGTCTACTTAGTAATCCATGAGCATACACATACATTTCTTTTATTATGCTAAACAAATATCTCACAAAGACTTTGCAAGGATTTAATAGTCTTTTGGTTGGCCAACTAAACATCACAGATCCAAAAATGCACATCACACACATTGAGACACTCAACAAAGGCTGATTTTTCCATTAATCACCTGATCCACAAAAGTTTACATATGTTATTACAAATTTAGGATAATCCTAGATCATTACAATATCAAAATTACAACACCTAGAATTGGAAATTGAAGTCTTGAGGCTTACTATGAATATTTTCTTATGTTGGTTCTATAACTATTCCAAAAATGTTATCCTCTTCCATCTTCAAAAATAGCAACCAAGGTAGATATACCCATGGCAGGAAGGTGCGTAGGTTGTTAGAAGGCTGAGCCACATCAAAAAATCGTAATTGTGAGCTCCTCCAACACCTAGACAACATGTGCCCTCCACAACTCGATTATAACACCTAGAGGTGTGTAAACAACTTTCTTTTGACCCCTCCAATACTTTTGCATTAATGGTTTGTGGGTTTGAGTGCATAAATGAGTGAAAATGTCCACAAAATTCGTTGAAATTGTGTCCAAGAGGTGCTGCTTGATAGAAAAGAGGGTTTGCATATAATAAATGAAGTATGGGTTTCACTACTTCTCTTGGATTTGTGCCAAAATGCCTTAAGGGCCTTTATGGAGTTTCCTTGGGTCAAGAATTGGATAACTGTAGGGGTGGTTGTGTGTTAATGACATTGCAAAGGGAGCTATCCTTTCATTTTGACCCTTTGCAGAAAATCCACTTCCATGTGGATATGCGGGAATCAAACCTCCATGTGGATATGTCCATGCTAGACCTTTGTTCTCACCATTTGAGTCTTTGTTTCCTTTCTTTTATTCGACGCTTTAATCTTTGTCGAGGCTTAGGCTTGAACTAGGAACCTATTGGAGGTTCCTTTGGTTCTTGGAACCAAAGAACTCTCTAATCATTTCTCTCTCCTTTCTTGCTTTCCTTACCTTGTTTAACTTTTACCTTAGCCATTGGGTCTTAGAGGGGTAGCAGGAACCTATCAGAACTCCCACGGTCATTTGGCTTAGGACCGATTCAATAACCCATTTCTACATAACAAGTTTGCTTGACTATACCCGTAAACCTTTACTTTTGTGAAGATTTCATGTGTTACTAAAACTTCACTAAGCGACATGGTTAAAATGACCAGTTCACTTACCCTTTTTTGCCTTGTCTTCTTCCTCTTTTTTGGCCTTTGTGGAAATTTAACCTCCATCGGAACATTACGAAAAATAGACCTGCTACTAAACATTTTGGGACATCGGCCTCCATTGGAACATTTCAAGAAGTTGGTCGCCATTGGGCCTCATAGAAACTTGGCCTCCATTGGGCCTTTGCGAGAAGTTGATCGCTATCAAGCCTCACAAGAATTTGATCAACATTTGAACTGCACCTATTGAACAATGAACAAGTTCGCACCTTTTCTGCAAAACTAACCTTAGCTTTCGATTTAACTTTTTCTCTAAAACTATAGATATTCCTTGGGCGGTTAAAAATATTGGCTTGGTTTAGTAGCAAATCTTTGCAAAAGGTTGGTTGGAGACTTAAAACCCACAAGCAAAAACTTAGCCAATTTTTACCCAAATTCCTTCAAATTTGAATTGGAGATACCCATTTGGGCATACTACACGATGGAAACCTCAGATAAACCCTAGACTTAGTCAATTTTTTGGCTTTTTAATTTGGGTACATAGGCATGAAGAAAGGAAAAAATACAATGACTAAAGACACATCCTAAATATACCAAACTCATGTAGATTATCTTAGATCGGTTGTAAATAATGGAAAATGAAATGGGGGCAAATGTAAAGGCAAAGACCAAACCAAAAGTAGAACAAGGCAAAATGAGACAACAAATGGGGTGCTAACACTAACCACAATACATGTGAGACATTTAATAAAATATCTTAAGTACCAAAGTCAATTTAAAGTGGTCCACCAGAGTGGGTTTACACCACTAAAATTCATCCTTAAATACATCTTGAGGGATTGAAATCCAAACATTATATCTACAATCACTAGCATCCCCCCTTAAGGATAATATCAATAAATCTTGTCATCTAATAAGTGAAAGGGTTAGTAGATGAGGGCTTTGTGAAGATATTTTTAATCTTAACATTAGATGGTATTGTAGGGAGAAGATTTTTTATAGGAATTTTAATCTCAAAAAATAAGAATAAATCTTTCTATATTTGGTGCAAAAATCTTTCGATGGATTCTCAACTACCTTCATGATGCTCTGGTTGTCACAAAATGTAGCATCATATGTAATAACATATCCTTAAGCACATATTTTATTTAGCATGATTCCTAAGTTGCTTCAAGTTCTCAATGATCCCTTCTTTAGTGGTAGAAAAGGGGTAATGTGACTACTTATTTGAGATCCATAGATAGGACCCAAACCAAAAACAAATATCCACTTATAAGTAAACTGACTAGTGTTAGGACATACATCATAAATATACCATTGTGCCAGTTAATTGGACATTTGCTTTTACATGAATTTTAAACAAATACAAATTGCATTTGCTATGTTCAAATAAATGTTAGGCATGTGTTGTACACCTTGTAAGCCTTGTAAACAATGTAACTCACATTTAGTATAGCTAAATTTGGATGCACTTCTCAGATAATTATTGGAATTATGCAATAATTTAATTCTTAATTTTATGGTAGTTAAGTTTGCTTGCATTGCAAGTTTGATTTAACTTGTCACTCAAGTCTTCTTTTAAAAAATGTTATTTTTGGGAGGATACTTTACTTTATCCTGTTTTATTGCATGATATGGGGCACTCAAGTTGCATGAGTGTTTTA